>CAKNXH010039794.1:0-10107 GCA_932178445.1 Andricus quercusramuli | reverse complement strand
TTTAGTAGTGTGAAAAAAGACGAATTTGGAATCGTTTTCATAATGACCAGCGGCCACAATGGAGTCTGATTGACTTGAGCCTGTGAATTCCAACTCGAATTCAGGCTTCAAAAGAAGCCATAAGTGTCAGAATGTCTTTGGAATAAATAATAAAAAACTTGTCTCGAAAACTTTCTAGAATTGATTTCTAATGCGAGAGTGGGTTTGTATGGGGTGTGCTGATAACAATCTATTGACTGAGGATCACATCAAAAAATCATAGACACAACGACTTCGACTTTTTCTAAAAATGTTATTTTTTCGTCAAAGAATAATACAGCAATATATTTACCAAGTCTTCCCAGCTTACTAGAATTGATTTCTAATACGTGGGTGGGTTTGATGGAGTGATAGGGGTACATTATGTAGCCTAAGGTTTCTCTGAAAAAGTCATTAACACAATAACTTTGCATTTTGTGGAAATAACTGTTTTTTGCTAATTACAAGTTTGGAAAATCTTTACCAAATCTTAACAGCCATATGTTATTTATTTCTTGTGGGTGGATGGACTTTTGGGGATGTTATAATAATAATCCAGAACCGGAGGGCCTTTTATAAAAATCAAAGTCGCTATACCTTCGATTTTTTAGAGAAATGATTATATTCCCATGGACTAAGATCGGAAAATATTCACAGGGTCTTTCCAGCTTTTTACAGTTGAGTTCTATTGCGTGGGTGGGTTTTATGGGGTGTTGGTTGTACATTATATAGTATAAGGTTCCTTTGAAAAAATCATAAACACAATAACATTGCATTTTGTGGAAAATGCTTACTTTTGCCAATTACAAATTTGGAAAATCTTTACCAAATCTTTTTTAGCTATATGTAGATTATTTCTTCTGTGTGGGTGGTGTGAAGGGAATGCTACAAGATCAACTCAGAATTAGAAGAAAATGTTGCAAGTTCTATTTATCTATTTTATCAGTCAGTATTTTGCGTTGAAAATATTTTTCCTTCTTTTTCTCTTATATTTTTGTAAGATAATATTTATTTGTTATATTTTTCAAATAATATATTATAACTTATTAAGAATTATTACTCCTACATATGTTTCAATGCTTTTTCTATTTTGAATATGGCGCCAGAAGTCCTTTTAAATCGATTTAGTGATCGATCGGGCCCCAGGCGGCGCTGATTGTACTGTTTCTGTTTACTTTTTTTCGATCTTTGAAAAACGTTTTTATTTTTTAATTTTTTAATATTTATCGCGAGTGTTGACGTTCCGGAGGGACTTTCCCCCTCAAATATGGATATGTGCTTCCTGTGGGGGAAAAAATTGCCCCCTGACATCCTTTCGGTGCGCCAGCATTCGAAACCAATTTTTTGAGGTGAGTTTTGTAGGTTGGAATACCCACTACATGAGCCTTAAGTAAATTACGTACCATACGTTTGCACTATCTCCACTCTGTAATTCTCCCATTTATCTGTTTTCGGTGGTACACGCTTTCAAATATGACCTCGTTTATCCTTGACATTTGGCCAATAAGAGTACAATTGTTCATTCTCATGCAGTTAGAGATCCTCTAGGGAGAGTTGAGACACGTTTCCCCCTCCAATGCTCGCCGCTGTACCGGAACTTGATATTTCACTGCGGCGCGAAAAGTTCGAAAAATTACGTGTAGCGCAATACGTGACAGCACGCGAGCGAGCCTAGAGAAATTTTCGTGTTTAAGCAAAAGGATCAAAAAATGAAAACTGCGTCATGTAGGCCCATTATTTATTAAAACTAATTTCACTGAATTTATTTATATTGAAGCTATGATGTGTGAAGTGATATGCGAGTTTTGTGATTAATAAAGAAGTTAAAAAGAGGTTGAGTATAACCTACTTTGCGAAGAGAAATATTGAAAATATTTTTGTGAGATTTAAGTGTTTTGCAAAAATGGTAAATTGCTGTATTTTATACTGCAATAATTTATCTAAAAACGGGTTTTTCTAGAAACAAATTCCGCGAGATCCCAAACTTCGAGAATTGTGGATTCAGAATATCAATCAAGCAGATTGGAAAGCAAGTGACAAATCATGAAAGATGCAATTTCAGAGTTCAACCAGCTTCCAACCTACAAAATGTATTTATTTATCAAATATCATTTATGGAAATTTGTATAATATATATGTCTGAAATTGATATTTAATAACATTTCATTTATTTTAAATGTTTAATTCAACAATATTCTCTTTATTTTGTATTAAATCTGTTGTGGAATCAACACTCTATTTGAAAATCGCGCCATTTTTAGAAAAGCGGGTTCCGGTACAGCGGCACCAATCAGAATTTGAGTACCCCGCGTCTCAACTCTCCCTTGAGGATCTCTACATGCAGTACCCTTCTAGAAATAATCAATTGGAATTAATTTAGAACGATAGGCCAAAAATTTCAATTGTTCCCAATCGTGTTTCTTAATCGTGTCTGAACGACTGACAACGATTGAGTGTTTCAATCGTTCCGAATCGTTCCCGATCGGGGTTAAAAAAGCGGCCGTTTGATGGCAGCACTTTCATTCCGCGGGAATTATTTGACAATGTTTATTTACTTTTTTTTAATAATACATTTTTAACATGATGGATTATTAAAAGAAATTAAATAAGCTGTTGTAATAATTCCCGCGAGCTAAGTGTGCTGCCATATCAACATATTTTACCACAAAAAAATCCGAAGAAAAAAGTTAATAATTATTTTGGTCCAAATTAAATAATTTTTTTCTCGACTTTTCAGCTTAAAAATTAACTTGGACAATAACAAAATTTTTCCTACGTGAAATATTGCACCCTCGTTATTTTTTTGGTGAAAGTTCAACTATTTCGTTGAAAATCGATATTTTGCATTTGAAAATTAAACTATTTGTTTGAAATTTATGTACTTTGTGGAAAATTGGACTTTGTTGTAAAAAATAATCTTTATGGTTGAAAATACATCTTTTTGGCATAAAATTCAACCATTCTTTTTCTTTGAATGTTTTTTGGATGGAAATTATTATTTTTTTTTTTTTCAAATGAAAATGTAACTATTGTTCCAGTTGAATGTTCAATAATTTTAGTTAAAAATTCATTTTTTTAATTCTTTTTTTTTGCTAAAAATTTTTATTTTTTTATTTTTGGTTGAAAATTCAATTGTTCCAGTTGAATATTCATAATTGTAGGTAAAAATTTATTTATTTATTTTTTAAATTCAACTATTCAGTTGAGGATTCACAATTTTATTTGAAAATTCATTACTTTGGTTGAAAATTCAACTTTTTTGTTGGAAATCCGTTTTTTTTTGGTTTAAAATTAATTTTTTAAATTGAAAGTATAACTATTTATTTTCTTTTGTGGAAAATTGATATCTTTACTGGGAACTTTAAGTATTTTTTGAAAATTGATTTATTTTGCAATGTTTTGCTCTGTTGTGTTGAAGGATGTTTAGAATAAAAGTCATTAATTAAAATAAATGTTTGCGTTTTCCGTCAAATACGAATTTGTTACTTTTAGTTGGCAGGGAAAATTGAAAAACTTGACCGGGGAAAACGAGGAATTTGAAATCAAACGCAGAGTCGCCACCCTGAAAATGTCTGTGCTTGAGGAAGGAAAACCAGTTGTACAATTAAAAATTTGAAACCTCTAAAATTCAAAGATTTTAAGATTAGGCATAGCAAAACAAATTATTTGAATTATTCCAAATTAAGTATTTTAAATATTCAAAACTAGAAATTTTCGAGAATGTCAAATCAAACTCATTTACAGGTGCAAAATTGTTATACTGGAAGACATTTAAAAAAGCTTGGATAAGTTTTTCTACTAAAAGTTAAAAGAATATAATGAGTTTCCTACAATTTATTTAGTCTGAGTTTCAAAATATTGGCGCCATCCTACGTTCTAATGATTCCAATCGTTTTCAATTGGGTATCCATTATTCTGAATTAGAGGTTAAATTTTCACTACAGCATTTTAATATTGTGATAATTATTTACAAGCGGTTTTTTACGCTTTCAAACCAAAAATGTCAACAATATTAATTTAAAAAGAAGTAAATAAACGTTTGACAATAATATACCTGCTAAATCAAACTACTACTGCCTACTTGATAAAGACACTATATCACTGTCACATCATTAGGTGGCATGATGTTTACGTACTCCTCACTCTCATACTTTGGAGTCTTCATTCGGTATACTGCCTGAACAAATATTCAATTTTTTGTACTTGAAATTCTTGTTGAATTATTAAAAATTTAATTTCCAGCCTATAAATAACACGTGCGCGTCGTGTGTGTTACAAACAGAAACTGCAGAGGGCGCACTGCAGGCAAGTGCATTCACTCAATTCAACCCGATTGGGAACAATTGACACAATTAGCAATCATTTAAACCGATTCAACATTTGCTCACACTTAATTGTTATGAATCGTGTCCAATCGATTATTTCTAGAAGGGTAGCCAATTCGTAGGGATTTCTTGGAATGAGTCCTTTTCATGAACAAATTTGACGAAGAGGTACTTTTTCAAATACACCTGCAAAACTCAGGATGGAAGTTTTATTCGAACAACATTTTTTTCGGTTTTTTTCAGGTTCAGAAACTTTTTTCGCGGTCAATCAATTTAATGAATTTGAACTCTGAAGCTGAACATTTTTCCACTTAAAGTAATAAATAATTTGAGCTGCAAATTAAAGTACTCAAATTGGAACTTTTGAACTTTGAACTTTTAGAATTGAAGTTAGGAGAAGGTTTTTCAATTACAAAATTTTGTATTAAAGTGCAAAATAATTTACACATATAAAATGCTACCTACTAACACTTTTTAGCTCAACAATTTTAAATAAAATGCGATTGAAGTTCCAAATTAAAAATTTCAAACTTTTAAAAATTACAGACTTCAAAGATTCAGATTCAATTCAAAAAATATAAATCCACGTTATTTGTTTCCAAGCTTCAAAATTAAGAATCAATCAATTTGAAAACTTAGATACTTATATCATTTTAAGCAATTTTAAGTTACAAACAGATTTTTTTGACAATTTTGAAAACCTTTTTGAATGTTCTCTTCAAATTAATTTTTTAAAATAAAAATCATTTGAAATTTTCCTAGGAATCTTAAGAAATGCTTTTTGTTGTTTTGAAGCCTTTCAGAATGCTTAAAAAACTTCTAAGTTTTTTCTTCGAAAGCTGAAAAGATCTATATTTTGTTCTGAAAATTGTTGAAATCTTTTTAAGTTCAAAACTATTTTTATATCCATTCAAAACTTCTAAATATTTCTTAAAATTATTTAAATTTTTTCTAAAATTTTGTAATCATGCAAAATATTGCTTCGGAATGTTCTTCATTACTTTCCGAAATTTTAGGAAATCATTTGGAATGTTTTAGAATCTTTTTAAATGTTTTCATTACATTCATTTTTGAAAATGAAGAATCAATTTGAATTTCCCCCGGTATCTTGACAAAATGTTATCACCTTGAAACCTTACAAAATCTTTAAGAAACTTAAAAATTTTATTTCATAAATTTCGAAACCTTCAAGAATCTACATTTTATTTTGAAACAAAAAATATAAGTTTTACAAAAACAAATTAATTTTCAACTAAAATGATGAGTCGTCAACCAAAAAAATAATCTTTTAGCAAATTAGTTCAACTTTTCACCAAGTAGTTAAATTTTCTACCAAAAAAGATGAATCTTGAATGAAAAATGTAATAGTTGATATTTCAAGCTAAAAAGATTTTAGTTTTCAACCAAAAACAGTTTAGTTAATTTTCAATCCTTAACCAAGAAGATGAAATTTTTACCAAGAAGATTAATTATTTTGTCCCAGAAAAGACGAATTTTCAACAAACGGAAACAATATTTCAAATGCAATAAAAGCCTTTAGTTATTAATAAATTATTTTTAAGTTATTTTAAAATTAGAAATAGTACACTTTCAAAAGGCCTAGCCCGTTAAACAAGTGAAAAATGCCCTTGAATGGAACCAGATTTTCAATGAGGCCTTTCTTAGGACTTGAAATCATAACTGTTTTCCCAGATTGTTGAACCCCCATCACCACCCCCATAGTCATGGTGGCTAAAAATGGGTTTCATGGTTTTTATTTTTTTGTGACACATCTGTATAATTGAAAAATCTTTAAAAAATTAGTAAAAAACAAATAATTAGAATACACAAAAAAAAAATTTCCAGTGTTTTGGCGCGAAATTCAAATTTTTGAGAGAAATTCAAATTTTCGAAAAAATTTGTTTGTCAATTTCAATTGTAATTTGATTTGCAAAAACCAATCGTTCTATCACAAAAATAAAATTGATTTAAGGAAACAAAATAATTTTTTTATTTAATAACTGCCAAGAATGAAGTTATATACAAAATAATCATAAAAAATTCTAACTGGCTGTTATATGGTTAAACAATTTTCCTTACTTCTTGCAATGCGGCATTGGAAGCACAAAAAAATCTAAGTCGTAAGTGAGTTTCATGCACTTTACTTGAATTTTAGACAATGGAATTTCTTCTGCATTAGAAAGAGATTGATTGGAAACCAAGGATATTCCGACGCGTCTTAAATCGGTGTTGAAAGATTTGCTGAAGAAAGATTGTGGATTTTTGAAATGTTGAACTTTAAACATTAGAACACCATTTTTTTATAAATGTCGCGAACAGTAACAATACAACCGTCATCTAAAAGGCAACAGTTGTTTGGTTCCTCCTTGGTTAGCATAAAACTTTCAAACTCAACTTTTTCAATTGTAACACCGTCTCTACCTGCGTGAAAAATAGGGAAATCGTCAACTTTTCGCTGTTTCACCGGTAATTTATTCTTTATTCTGTTCGTGTGTTCGATTCACGGCCTGCTCTAATTCTTTCCCAGAACATTTTATTGAATTATTTATCTTTTGAATGTGATTTTAAAATGGAAAACTACTGATCTTATCTAAATTTCCAAATTTTAATACCTCATCAGGCAAGTGCAATAAGTTGTGAACATTGTATGATAGATTTTTTCTACCATACAGATCTACAAACCTCTTGACAAACCACTCTATTAAAACGCGTGCGTATTCAACCCACCCTTTATCCTGACTCAACGTAGGGCCAAGAAAAATTCACATAGCAATACCAAGAGTGACAAAATGATTGTAAAGATTTGCTGGTAGTACATCGCGCGAAACAAGCAGTCCAGTGTACAATAAAAATTCGCGAAATTCGGTTGCCTTCCGATCCCTAAAATCGCTTCCCTCTCGCGGTTTTCGATTAAACTCTTCTGGTATAGATGAGGATAACATAGTTAAGTTTGCGTCTAATGCTGCTAATATTGCAGACGCAAACTTGAGCACACGAGATGCATGTAATCAATCACAATCTGTGTCACCATTCCTATATTCAGGTCCTCTAAAAGGCAGGGTGCACTTTTGTCATGATTCGGATGCTCTCTAGATACGAAACCGTTGTCAGTTCTTAAAGGCCCTGGAAATCGAGTGTAAATCGTAGATAATGGATTCAGGCAAAACGGCGAAGCCATTTTGTCTGATTTTTTGTGTAAATGATCTGAAGGGTATATCAACTATCGGTACAGCTCGCTTTTTTTGGAAAAAATCTATTTTTCATGTAACAATGAAAATAAGAAAAATTAATTTTTGTGGTACAGTGTTCTACTATTAAGCAAAGCATGTAGCAGGTAAAGCAGTTAGCGTGCTAAGAATTCTTTTGCGCGACCCTATCGGAGGAGGGAGAAACTTCTATACACGTCTGCAGGTTCTGAAGCGTCCACTATTTCCCACACTTCTTCATTCAGGGACGAACACAACGTATACGAAAACTAGGGGCCCCTACCCAAAGGAGTGGGTATATGGTATTCCCAAAAGGTTTGTTGGGTGGCAAAATTACGGCGAAAGAAGTACCTTTTGTACATTAAATGACAATATACAAGCTTTCTGTATAAACGGCAGATTATACAAACGTGTAAGATATCGATAATATTTGTCGCCCAATTTCCTCCGAAAATACCAGATTGATTCGCATTTGACACAAACTGTGCATGTTTGCACAACTCAGGGGCTGTCGCTGCAATAACCGGTTATAGAAAGTTGATGCACGTGTAGTTGTTGAAATAAAAAGCAAATTCTGCTACTTTTTTCTACAAAATGGCCTGCTTTCAGCTAATTTGACTGTATACTGTGTACGCAGTTGTACGTGATTTTCGTGTTCTTTTTAAATGTTTCTGAAAATGTTATGAAATCGGTGCGATATTTGTGAAATCATTCGTATTCGTTTTAAATCATTCACATATGTGAAATTGTTTGATATCTTTGCAATGTTTTGAAATCTCTGAAATTCAGAAATTGTACAAATATTTTTTACACTTTCGGAAATCTGTTGTATTCATTGTAAATTGGTGAAATTATCATGAAGTTCCTAATTAAAAAATTTGACATCGAAAAAAAACGAATTTTTCTGTCGACAAATGTCTGATTAATACATTCGTTTATTACCTTTGTTTGAAAAACCATACTATGTATCAACTAATTATGAATGTTGTTGAAATTGTCATGTAATTCCTAAATGAAAGGACTGCCATTGAAAATAATAATAGTTTTTCTGCCGACAAATGCCCTTATAATACATTAGGAACTTTCTGATAATTTCAGCAAAATCCCTACTTTTTAGATTAATCGTATGATTTTTTAGACGAATTTATTATAAGGGCATTTGTCGACAGAAAAATTAGTTTTTTTCAATGGCAGTCCTTTCATTGAGGAATTACATGACAATTTCAACAACATTCATAATTAGTTGATGCATTGTACGGTTTCTTCAAACAAAGGTAATAAACGAATGTATTAATCAGACATTTGTCGACAGAAAAATTCGTTTTTTTTTTTCGATGTCAAATTATTTAATTAGGAACTTCATGATAATTTCAGCAATTTACAATGAATACAACAGATTTCCGAAAGATGTAGATAATATTTCTACAATTTCATAAACATTTCGTAATGATTGTAAAACAATAAAAAAAATTCCAAACATGTCAAAAAGGGTACAATCCACCAAATTTTAGATATTTCAAAACATTGCAAAGATATCGAACGATTTCACATATGTAAATGATTTCAAACGAATACGAATGATTTCACAAATATCACACAGATTTCATAACATTTTCAGAAACATTTAAAAAGAACACGAAAATCACGTACAACTGCGTACATAGAGTACAGTCAAATTTGCTGAAAGGAGGCCATTTTGTAAGAAAAAAGTAGCAGAATTCGCTTTTTATTTCAACAACTACACGTGCGCTTAACACTTCTATAACCGGTTATTGCAGCGACAGCCCCTGAGTTGTGCAAACATGCACAGTTTGTGTAAAATGCGAATCAATCTGGTATTTTCGGAGGAAATTGGGCGACAAATATTATAGATATCTTACACGTTTGTAAATCTGCCGTGTATACAGAAAGCTTGTATATTGTCATTTAATGTACAAAAGGTACTTCTTTTGCCGTAAGTTTGCCACCCAACAAACCTTTTGGGAATTTACCCACTCCTTTGTGTTGGGGCCCCTAGTTTCCGTATACCGTGTGTTCGTCCCTGAATGAAAAAAAGTGGGTAATAGTGGACGCTTCAGAACCTGCAGACGTGTATCGTAATTTCTCCCTCCTCGGCTAGGGTCGCGCAAAAAGATTCTTAGCACGCTAACTGCTTTACCTGCTACATGCTTTGCTTAATAGTAGAAAACTGTACCACAAAAAGTAATTTTTCTTATTTTCATTGTTACATGAAAAATAGATTTTTTCCGAAAAAAGCGAGCTGTACCGACAGTCTATATACCCTTTAGATCATTTACGCAAAAAATCAGACAAAATGGCTTCGCCGTTTGGCCTGCATCCATTATCTACGATTTACACTCGATTTCCAGGGCCCTTAAGGGGATTTATCCGCGTTATGAAAAAGGAATTCCAGTTTCCGGCCGCACGGTTGAATATTTTGGTCTGATTTTTCGCATACCTCATCCAAATGCTTTTCTCTTTTGTGGTTGAGTCTCGGTTTTTTGAATTTTCGTTTAGATTTAAAGTTATTAACAAATAGAAAAGAAGAATAGAGAAAA
>CAKNXH010039789.1:0-20991 GCA_932178445.1 Andricus quercusramuli | reverse complement strand
GGGGGCGGAGCCCCCCGTAAAGGAAAGAAACACCACTTCAAAAGAATTTCTTTACAAGTTCTTACCTTCATAGCTACATACTTATTGAATAATTATTGCCTATAGAGGCACGAATCACGTCATTTTTATGACTGAGTTATGAAAAGAATATTAAATGATTTTAAATTTATGTCAGAGGAATTTGGCTGAAAGTTAAGGAAAAGTCAGGGAAATTTCAGGGAGATTGAAAAATTGAATCTTGCTGCCACCGTGAAAATATTGAATGAGATTGAATGAGAAAGATGAAGAAATGCAAGATTGGAAAGAGATGGAAATTTGTAGTTTTTATGGGTAAACTGAGGAATAGGAATGTATGAATATTTTTTGATAACATTTAAGAAAGTCATTTTTCACATAAATACTCCTGCAATACCTTCTCACATGATGAAAAGGTATTATTTTTATTAAATACTTGTAAGTACCTAAAACTCGCTTAATTTAGCTTAACAAAATTTATAGATATGTAATGTTTAATTTATGAGCCGCAGAATAATGTCTTACATTATTTACGTATTTAAAATCTTACTTTACTTACTTTGGTAATTGTTTATGTTTACAACACAATTGTTAAAAACCATTTTGTTAACTTTTGGCGGTATTGTAAGTGTTTGAGATGAGGACCTTACAATAGTTTTTTCACGAGTTTCGTTTTCGCAGTCAATTGTTTCATGAGTTACAGAAGTTAAAGTTTCACATTTTGTCGTTTCTGGTAAATTTAACGCGGACGTCAAAACACTACTAATTTTAGTTTTATTGTAAACGGAGTCTTGGACGTATCCTTGAGCAACTTTGTCTGACTGCCAGCCCCCCAATTCTTTCAGATCTATCATATCACCCCCTTCATTTGCGAAAATAGTAGCAGCGGTACGCCTATAACAATGACCCGTGTAAGTGTTCGGGTTTTCTAACTTTAAATATAAAGCAATCAATTTAGGCATTGCCGCAATAGTGTGTTTGCCAATTACTTGATTTCTACAAGTGCCTTTTTTGTAGCTTAAAAAAAACGATCGAGACACGTTTTCGGTGGACGAAGATTTTAGTATTTTTTTACGACGTCGATAAATTCCTCAGCGATGACAAAAGTCCGTCTCTTGTTGGTTTTCGTTTTTGGCAAAGTAATCACAATTAGTTTTCCTTCCTCCTTCAGATGATCAATTTTTATGTCAGTTCCTGACTCCTACACGCTCCCATGATTCCGATGACTAAAGCAACCTGTAATTTATTTAAGTTTTATTATTACATCCATTTTTTCGGTTTGTGTGTTTTTCTCTCCCTCGGTAAGAAAATACGAATTTTGAATAAATATTTTATTTTTAATGAGGGTGTTGGAGCCAAGTTCTAGTCTAAAAATTCGATTTCTTTATTTTACTTAATGGCATATGAAAGTTTACCACAAGAGCAATTTAGTTTAGACAGGTTTTTTTCCACAATTTTTAATTTTTCAAGAAAATAAGAGTGTCGAGACACAAAGGAAATTAACACTGACGTCTCGGCACCATTATTTTCTTGAAAAAATAAAACCTATGGAAAAAACTGGTCTAAACTAAATTGCTTTTATGGTAAACTTTCACATGCCCTTAACAAATATTAAAATTGGAATTTTTCCTCTGCGTAGGATTAATAAATTTTTAACTAAATATATGCGGGTGTTTGAGTGGGTGTGTGAATAAGAGGATGCATTTAAGTATTTTTGCAAGTTCTTACCTTCATAGCTAGATAATCGATGTCTGGTGCTGTCGATAAGAAGCGAGTAACTTCGGCTTTGCTGAATACAGCTGATTTTATTGGTTCGAATCCAACGGATTGCTTTTTTAAGTAAGCTGTCAAGGTTCCATACGTGCTGATATCTTGCTTCTCTTTCAAAAGGAGAGTTTTTTTCAACATAGAAAAAATGGACCACAAACTTGATGGTTTTCTTGACTCATTTTGCACTTTAAAGTAAGCTAGCAGAACATTCTTGGAGCACGACGTCGTTTGATTGTCCGATCGCCATTTACAAAATGCCATGTACACTGCTTCATATTTATCCTTAGATTTAGCTGGTAACAAGTCCGCGGTCGCATTTTCCGCGTCTTCTTGTAGGTGAGGCGGTGTACACGAAATACACTCCTTGTTTGTCATCGCGACACAGTAGAACAACAATTTTTTTAAGAACAATGGAATTTCCAATGATCAGAGTGACTAACGAGCTAACGACTAACGAGCTGTTACTGCCATTTTGGAACAACTACACAACATTGTACCACAAAGCTACAAACATCAGTGACATGTGGCGCGCATGCGTCACTTAAAAGAAAGTAGCGAGCATGGCAGCGAGGCAGCGAGTAAAGACCTTGAGGCCGTCAAAGTATGATTGTGCGGCCGGCAAAGTATACTTTTACGGCCGAGGCCGGTAAAAATCCCCTCTCCCATCCCTCTCCGACAAAAGAATACTTTGCTCCCTATAAACGCGTACGTAACGATACGAAAACCCTTCGGTTTTGCATAAAAAATTTTCCTGAGGATAAAAAAGTTCTGGATTGGTACCCGTATCACACCCCGAATTTTGTTATTTATTTCCTTGAAACTTTAGGTGGATGATAAAGGCACCAGTGGACAATTTTTCTTGCCTCCGGCGTTCTGGATAAAAAAAAGACACCACACCTAATGAACAGCAACCATCTTGTCAGGCGAAATAAACTTTTAGACTCTATAGTAAAAACTTCGGAAATGAAACATCCCGGCAATAAGAACATTAGTATCCAGAGTTTTCTCACAAAAGTTCAGAACATGAAAGAGGTGTGCTACCTCACGGATGAGGAAACGTTAACCCCTTCGTTGGCAGACAGAATTCGACAAAAAGTGCCCAAAATGGCAGGAAAATTTGTTATCCTGAAAATTTGTATCCTGGGGTTTTTCGGGTCGCTGAATCCGAATCTGAAGTCAAAATTTGAGAATTTAAAATGGCGGACTGAAATACAAGAAACTGGTCAATTTGGATAAATCTTGGTACTTACATGTTATTTAGGTCGCTAATTACGAATCTGAATTAAAAACTGGAAAATTCAAAATGGACAGACTAAACCATACAAAGTAGGCCCTACTGTTGGCTTCGTAGAATTTACTAAACGGAGTATTAGGATCTACTACACCGTTTTTTTATCAACATCAAACAGTTTTTTTTTTCTTCCGCCATATTGGATCCGCCATTTTGAATGTTTGACTTCAGATTCGGATTCAGCGACCCCAAAAACCGCCGAATAAGACTTAAATGCAAAATCCGAGTAAGTTAAATAGGAAAAAAGAAGATTGACGCATTTTGCATCAATGCCACACAGGGCACGGAAAATATTCAAGATGTTTAGTGCATCTTGCGTGCACATTGCCTGTAGACGAAATCACAATAGGGTGAATAGATGCATGTTTCACATCCTCCATATTGTCTTTACTTCATTTCTTAGCTCGCTATACTTGTGGATCTTAGTTTTATGGGTTACCTGCAAATTTCGGTTAAGTGGACAAGCAATGTCGATGATATAGACTCTTCCACCTTTCTTTTCTCGGATCACGATGTCGGGTCAATTGGCTCTGATATAATGATTCGTCTGGATAGTCACATCCGAATATAGGATGTGCTCTTCGTTTTCCAAAACGGACATTGAAATTTATCTATAGAAAGGCATCCATTCTGTTAAGAGTCCTATGTTTAAGGCAAGTTTTGGATGTATAATGCCCGCCACTTCATTAGGTTTGTGTGTATACTCTTTTTGCGCCATTACGTGACAACCATCAATAATGTGCTCGATGGATTCGTTGGTATCTCGATATAATCGGCACTGGTAAACCACGTCTTGATGTAGCACGTGTTTGCGATAATTTCTGTTGCTTACAGCCATGTTCGGAATCGCAATAATGAATCCTTCCATTTCCGGATACAGGACGCCCTTTCTCAGCCAAATATTGGATACCTCACTGTCCACTTCATGTTGATCTAACGTTTTGGGGTGCTTGCAGTGTTTGGCTTTCTGTCTCGATGGCGTTTCTAATTCCTCTATGGTTTCTGACCTGATATTCAAGACTTCCTCTGAGGACAAATTCAAGGGCGTGTGTTCAAGATTAATGTTCTGCTTCCTGTACACGACTTTTGAGCACCAGAGGTGTTAGTGATGTTAGGCCATATGTAGTGTCGCTGGAATCAAATGGGAGACCAAGCTCCTCTGCGGCCCTATCTGCAGCACGTTATAGAAACGTCGCAGCATTGACGACTTCATGTTGTTGTACTAGTCGCATAAGAGAATTTATGCTATTTAGAACTGAGCAGGCAGTAGCCAGAACCCTTGTTCGATGAAGACACTCCAAGCTCAGCAAGCCTCTACCTCCTTTATCTCGAGGAAGGTACGAAAGATCTAGGATAATGATTTCGATGGATTGTCATCATCTTGTGTGTGCTTCGTTGAAGTTGCTTCGACTCATCGACGTTCCATTTCACTACTCCAAACGCATAGATCAGCAGAGGAACGGTCAGCATGTTGGCCAGCAAATTTTTTTGAGAATTTTGCGATACCTTTTTTCAAGGGCCGTTTTTAACACACGCACATTTTGGGTTTTCGCCTGCGGTATTCCAAGATTTGTATATGTTTCTCCATTACCAAGATGTTGATTAGTATTTCCGCCTATGAGTTGAACACCCTGATCGTCACGCATTGATGTAGTTTATAGTCCTCCTTGGTGTAGGTGCACGCCGACACACTTGTCTAGTCCAAAGCTCATGCCAATCGCTTTAGAGTACTTATTTACCGCCGCCACAAGGATGTTGAGGTCCTCTTTTGAAGAAGCAAAGAGTTTAAGGTCGTCCATGTATAAAAGTTGGTTGACCTTGTATTCTATTCTGTTCGGCGGGCCACATAGCACTTCAGATATGTGTCATTACTTTTGGATGAACCTACAGGCACTCAAGAAGCTTGATAAGTAGCTCATGGTTCGTGTTATGGAATGCCTTACGGTAGTCAATCCAAGCCATGGACAGATTGCGCCGATACCTGATCGAGTCCTGGGTAATACACCTGTCTATTAACAGGCTCTCCCTGCATCCTGCCAGCCCTCGCTTGCATCCAGGTTGTTCAACTATTGCACTCCATACCGGCTCGATATATGTTAATATCATCTCCTTGAGGATGCCAGTGAATAGCTTATAGCTGGTGTTTGAACAAGCTATGGGCCTGTAGTTCTTTGGGCTTGACAAATCTCCGGTCTCAGAGATCAATACCGTGCATCCTTACACTAACTACTGTGGGATGGGTTGTTCTCCGTTCAAGAAAGTTGTAAATATACGAGCTAGATGTTGGTGCATAGAAGTGAACTTCTTCCATCAAAATTTGTTGATTTTATCTGGCCCTGGCGCTTAAAAGTTCTTAGTTCTAGCGATAACTTTCTTCACTTCTTCAGCAGTAATTAGCGGAAACTCTTCCTGTGGACCTTGCAACCTTTACCTTCGGCAAAAGTTACGCATGAGTTATATATCTGAACCGTCTTCATCTAGCTGATAGGTATCTCCGTATACTTGCTCTCAGAAGGCTTGAATCTCTTCTCGACTAGGCAGACTTTTAACGGCACATGACGTTTTATTTAACAGACCGGAAGGGTGAGTTGAAAAGGTGGAATTTTCCTGAATCCACTCTACTCGCCGTTCAAGGCGCTTTTTCGCTGTTGAAAGAGATCTTATTTTTTGGCCCAGTGCTGCTTGATGGTCAACAGTTTACACACTCGCGAGTTATTATTATGAGAAGTTGTAGGCTCCGGAAGCTACGATCATTGTTCTTTAAAGCAACCAATCTCGACGCAATTGGAACGTGTACGTCATACACTTCTGCTCCTTATGCCCTAGAAGGTAATCAAGAGAGGGAAATTTACGCGAGACAACATCGTGCAACACTGTTCCTTGGAGTCAGGTCTCTAGCCGCGGATGACCTTATGCGGCAGACGGGACAGTTGGAAATGAATGGACACTTGTTTGAAGCTACCAATCTTTGTAGAATGTTATGAGGAACAGTGTTCACGGACCAGATGAAGTGATCCCAGAAGAACAGCCTTTTGCATCCGGTTCGCGATGGAATGAGCCTGACGCTGGCAAGCCGGAATCTTGTTGATTTGGCTAAGAAATGAAGCTTTCATACCTCCAAGACAGCCGATTATGAGAACTACAAGATTGACTTTGTAGTCTCGGTACAGCCTGCTCAGCTCGAAAAGAAGTGCTTGATTATTATCACATTATTTATTACATAATTAATTATTTAAAGTTTTGTTATTTATTATATATCAATTAATTTATGATCTATGTTTTATTCATCATATGTGTTTTTAATTAAGTTTCATTAAGTTTCAACTTTACTAAGTAATGTATATTATAATAATTGTAATTAATTATTCTTATCTTATATAATACGCACAGGTACCCTTTGAGTAAGTTTTTTTTGAACAAATGAAAACGCGCAAAATGGCTCAGGTCAGACTCAAAGTAAGCATTCTATTAAACAAAATGGATTCTCACTTTTCTCATTTGGGCGTGAAGATTATGTGTGAAAATAAACGAAATGGCGTGTACATAGAAAATATCACTTTATTGGTGAATAAATTTCACAAAAAATATTAAACCTATATGCTTGTTTATAGCTATTGCACCTATTTCGTTTTTTTTTAAAACATTTATGAATTGAAAAATACAACCGACAAAATTAATATTACGAAATTGTTCAAAAATACAATATTTATTGCATTATACTTCTTATTACTGATTTCAGTCGGTTTTATAAGTTCAAGGTATTGTGTAATAATATTTATGGGCAAATATAATTGTAAGAATCTATGTTTGAGTACTCTGAAGTGTCTGCCAAATAATAAATAGTTTGATTTATTTCAATTCCGTACTTGGTTTTTGTACAAGATTTCGGGTCTCTTGGCCCACTGGGAGATAGCAGACTTTTTTTTACAATAGTAAAACATGTTTCGAAGAAGCTGCAGAACTGTATTTCAGTTCACTGACATATTCACCACTCTTGCATAGCAAGTATAACATCAGCGCATATAACATTTTTAAATAGTGCTTAGGTAAAATAAGTCCAGTATCTCGATGACCTCCCCGCCTAAACACGTTTCTGAGGGTTTAAAAAAATTGTATTCGTTTGTGGCACGAAATTCGTAATTGGTTACCTCATCCGCCGGACTAAAAGCTGGCACATGGAGGTATTAAGGGAAACTTTCAAATGCAATTGAGGAATACGAGTTCTATTCAGAAAAATAAAAAATAAACATTTCCCTTCGTTGCCGCAAAATTGTTTTTAACTCTGCTAGAATCCCATACTGAATTAAATCAATTTTTTTATTATTATTAGTTCTGGGTTGAGATCGCACTAACCCCTGACGCTTGGGTAATCCCGTTGCGTCCCCTTGTGAGCCTCAGCATGGCCCCATAGCCCTCTCCATAGGGAGAAGACCGCAGCCACGCTGTTGGCTGATATCTCTGATTCACTGATGCAGTAATTGCCTGTGAGTCTTAGACGTTTCCCCGCAACCGCAGGGCAGTGACAAAGGATGTGAGTAGCTGTCTCATTATCCTTTCCGCACAGACGACAGAGGGGACTTTCTGCAAGCCCTATCTTATGTCTGTGATATCCTTGGTTCCCATGTCCTATAAACATTTCTGTTAGGACTTTGATTTCGTTCCTCCCGAGCTAGAGTATTTCCCTTGCTCGGTTAGAGTTAAGCTTCAAGCCCGAGAGTGCTTTGGCTTGCCTGCAACCAGAGACCAAGCCCCACGCATTCTGATGTTCCTCAGTCAGTAACTGACCCACTGGAAATACCTACAACTGGCTCGGGCCCAGTAAAATTTCTTCCTGCTGCTAGCTTGGCTAGCCTATCCGATACCTCATTGCTCTTGATACCGCTGTGGCCAAAGATTCATAGAAGAGTGACTCGGTTTTCTGTCGCTAAAATATTTAGTGTCTCAAAGCAATTCCATATTAGTAGCGACGTGCTCGTTGTTCTATTCAAGGCCAATATAGCAGCCCTGCTGTCTGAGCAGATACGGATGTTCCTTTTATTGCGATACTCTTTTGCCTTGTAGGCGCACTGGCGTATAGTCATAATCTCAGATTGTAGAACTGTGGCGTAGGACCCATCTCGATTGTGAAGCCCATTCCATTTCTTCTTCGATATACGCCGGCTCCTGCATTCTCCTCGTTCTTGGAGCCATATGTAAACCAGTTGTCTCCATCACTGGGCAGGTGTGCGTGGTCGTTTACCTATTCCTTCTTCGTGGATAGGCTAAATCGATACTTCTTGTCGAAGAGGTAGCGAGTGACCATTTTGTCCCTGGGCATGCTCAGGGTCGGCCTCCTCGTGATGTCTACTGGGATCTTCACTGCTGTCGAGACCCTTCAGTCATTTACCGAATTTAACCCCCAGGCCGCCTTCGCAGCCACGGCCTTGATGGTTTGATGGAGGGGCTCTAAACCTATTAGTGCCTCCAGTGCTATCGTGGGTGTCGACTTCGAGGCACCAGTAATGCCTGGGTCGCAAGATCGCTGTGTAGATCCACATAAGTGTCTCCGGTTTCAAGCCCCGGCTTTTCCCTATGGCTCTTCTACAGAGCCATAGATTTGCTACTAGCTTCTTTGCATTTGTTTTCCTGGTGCTCGTTCCGTAGCAGCTTCAAATCTAGAATGACTCCTAGATATTTAGCTCGTTCTTTGATTTCCAGTTGTTGTCCTCCAAGTTTCAATTTACTCGTGGTTCTCCACTTGTACCTTCTTGTGAAAACAACCGCGTCTGTTATACTCGGATTAACCGATAATCCAGTTTTCTTGCACTATGAATACACTATCATCAGTTCTTGCTTCATTAATCCGAAGAGCGTATCCAGATGCTGGCCGCGCACGATAACCAGTATATCGTCCGCATAGCCTATGTCGTGGTAGCCCTGACTCGAGATTAGATTAAGCAATTCATCCTCTACTAGGCACCACAGCAAGGGCGATAAAACTCCTCCCTGTGGACATCGCGAGTCAATGCCAACATGTGGCACGTCCATTCCACGACTGCAATAGGCACACCAATCACCTCTCCAGAGGTGTTATTGAAGGCTCTTCCGATGACTATAAAGGTTCCAATCGCGAGGCCTTTCTCCTTCAGTTGACCATCAATTACGAACACGGCTCCACTTAAGGCCGTCTCCGTCGAGTGACCAGCCCTGTAGGCGTGTTGCTTTCTGTGGAGTGGCCTACTTGACAAGACCTTATCGCGGATATATCTATCCACAAGTCTTTCCACTGTTTTTAGTAGGAAAGATGTTAGGCTGATGGGCCGGAAATCCCTGGGTGAGGTATAAGCGATCCTACCTGCTTTCGGAATAAAGACTACTGTCGTACCCCTCCATGCCGTCGGGACATGTCCCAACGCCAGGCTAGCCCTAGCAAGTCTCACTAGCGGTCCTATGATTATCTCTCCAGCCCTCTGTAAGAGGACTGGATATATGCCATCTGGTCCAGGAGATTTGTAAGGACTGAAAGATTTCAGGGCCCACCTGACCCAGGCGGGGGTGACAATCTCGTTGGCCAGTCACCGTTTCGGGCCCAGTTGGGCCGCAGGCGACTTTTTTTGTCTCTGAGGTATCGTCTCCTTTTCTCCAAACCTTGAGAAGCCTGGGAAATGTGCCTTGATCAGTTGAGCCAAGGTATCCCCGACCGACTCGAGTATCCCCCTCCGGGCAATTTCAAAGTGCCGAGAACAGCGTCCGGATTTCGAGAAAGCAGCCTATCCAGTCTGGCAGCCTCAGCTCCCTTCTCGATGTCTGTGCAAAAGTTGGTCCAGCTCTCCCACTTTGCCTTACGTATTGCACCCCTGTATTTGTCCCTCATCTTTGTGAATAACGTCCTCAGTTCCTTCGTTTTGCCAGTACTTGCACGTCTGAACCTCTCTCCGGTTTCCCTGCGAAGCTCTTCCGAGTTTCCCATTCCACCAGTATGTCTCCCCAGCCTTTTGGACTCTTGTAGGTCGACAATTACTTTCATAAGTAGCTATGATGGCATCCGTGAAAATTTTGGCTGCCATCTCCAGGGTATCCACGTCTCGAATTGACCTGGGAACCTCTGATAATGCACATCTTAGTTCCGTGGAAAACCGATCCCAGTCCGTTCTTCTTGGATTTCTGACCCATTTATGGCCAGCGGGTACAACTGATTCCAACACGAACTCTATCTGTGAGTGATCTGAGAGAGTGAGTTTATCTGAAACCCTCTACTTCTTGATATTATTCCTAAACTACTGGTGCAGAGAGTGATGTCAATGACTTCCTCCCTGACCGAATTGCGGAACGTCGGGGTGTTCCCCGTGTTAAAAATATCTAAATCAGTGGTGATTTGGTATTCCAGTAGGATATTACCTCTTGAATTGGTGTCCGTGCTGCCCCACAAAGTATGGTGGGAATTAGCATCGCATCCCAGCAGAAGAGGAATACCCCTTACCTTACAGTATTCCACCAGTGTACGTACCTCCACTGATGGGTTGGTATCGCTGTCATAAGGAAAATAAGCCGATCCCAAAACTAGCCTCCCTATACGTCTGAGGTCCGTGGCTATCACCATCAGGTCTCTCGAATATAGTTCAAGCAGCGGAAAAGCGTTAGCTGCCTTCGCCAGTCTTGGTTTGGCCGCCTTGGGGTCCCTGTAACAAAAAAGACCAGCCCCCCCCCCTAATCCCCTTATGGTATCTCGAACTAACCATGGTTCTTGGATTAGCGAGCTACCTGTATGCCTCGCAGCCATGCCCCTCTGCAAAACTGCAGAGGTGCCTTTGCTGTGATGCAAGTTAATCTGGGTAATGGTTAGACCAGGAGCAGTCATTTAGTTCGGCTCCCGATCTTCCTGCGTTTCAACAGGCTCCTCCTGTCCCTGGCCTGTTGTTGACGGCGGCAAGAGCCCTCGTTTTGGACTCAGGAATCTGCACGACTAGGAGATGCCTAGTGCCTCCTAGTGTGTCCTCTTCCTAAGGCCTATCGTGCCTGACGATTCGCCAGGATGCTGTCTTAAGTGAGGGGTTAAATTTCTCCAACCGACGGAGCACCTCAGACGGGACTTCCAGTTTGCCTGGGAACCGCGCCGTAGCCCTCACCATCTTCTGGAACAACTCAACCCCACCCACCTTAAGAGATGCACCTTCCCACGACTCTGTCTCGAACACTGCTTTGAGCAGCCAAGCTTTAGCCGCTAGGTAGGCTGCCACAAATATGAAGACCCCTCCTCTGCAGAAGGAGGTCACGAATCTTAGCAATTGATCTCGTGACACTCTTCCGAGCGCCCTCCAGGTAGCCTTACTGCAGGTCTCGTACTGCTCCGTAGTGAGTACGGGAGGGGCCTTGATCCAGGATCCAGAAGGCCCGTGTTAGCTAGGCTCTTTCACTCTTCTACCATACCGTAATCACACATGCCAGGAGAGCCCGTTTATAGGGATCCATTTCCTCTCACCCAGGAGAGCCCGTTTATAGGGATCCTTTCATTCATATCCATAAGCATGCAGGCCGAGGTCCTCTTGACCCCCATGGCTCATTAAACAATTTTGCAATCTCTAGCATTTGCATCCAACTTTGGATAAAGAATCTAAAATGACGGCGCGTATCAACACCTGTGTTCCCATCTGCTGTGATGTAAGATCTTTTGATTCTGTAAAATTTGCCATCATATCCGGAATTTCTGTACAAATTTTTGTAGAAATACATACTAAGTGATGTAACGTTATCTTACGAATTCGGTAATAATAGTTCAGTAAATAAAAATGAAAAGCGAAAGGTACAAACTGATGAAAAAAGCGATCAAAATAATCAGTACAAAGATTTCACAAATATTTCACAAAGATTTGAAATCAGAGAATGAGGATGTCCCATGAGCTTTGTTTTTGGAGGAGCATCAGAAGTTGGCATTTTTCTTCTTTCGACGAGCCCACGCTAGCCTGAAAGGCAGTTTTTAAGAGAATGGACTTCGAGATTTGAGGATTCAGGTAGGCGTCTCACTTTCTTTCCTTCTGCGTGTTCTCTTTTGTTTTTCTGGTTTGATCTGGTTTTTGATCTGATCTTGTATATCATGTGCGAATTTGGTAGTGAGTTTGAAATACTGCTTCATTTATTTGGGCTAATGCCGTAAGACTGACAGAGATGGTAATGAAGCACTCTTAGTGGCGCATTGTGCCTTTGGATGTAGGTCGTTCCCGCATTTGTTGGTCAACTAGATAGTATGTGTCCTAGATGCTCGGGGTGTGTATGACACGCTCTGCAGCTATAATTGGGAATGTGTGGGCTTAAAACGTGGCGGCGGTATGGTAGTGTGGAAATGACACCGACTTGACGTGCCAAAATGAAATCCTCCGTGTTCAACTTCAATCCGGGTGATTTCAAGAAAGCAAACGTTAGCTCATATGACATCCACTGATCCTCCACATTCCTGTGGCAGATGCCGTGCATCCTCTTGTGGAGGAGCTGTTCGTGGAAGTTTTTCTCCCGTACTTTCTTAATCCAGGCTTTCAAGAGTGAGTACTTAAGATGGATAAGATTTGATGCATTTTGCTCACCCCTGATATTGAAGTCAAGGCCGAGTGTTTCAGCAGCCTCCTTCGCTGCTTTGTACAGAAACGCCTCTTTGCCCACTTCTTCGTGCTTCCTGACCATTTTAAGAAGAGGGTCTTGTCCATTTGCAACTATATCTGCTGTACCCAGAATAACCCTGTTGTGAAGACATTCAAGATTCAGTATTCCGCGACCACCTTGACGGCGTGAGATGTAAAGTCGCGGAACAGAAGACTTAAAGTGTATGCTTTTGTTCATGTGCATAACCTTTCGGGACCCGATATCGAGGGTTCTGAGCTCGTCCTTTGTCCATGGAACCATTCCAAATGAATAGATTACTACTGGGACGGCAAGCATGTTCTTCGCAGATATTTTGTTCCTCGCCGACAGTTCGGAAGACCATATCCGTCGGATGAGACGTTTGTATCTGCTTCGGAGAGTATCCTTTATAGATGTCACGTCCTAAATGCGGTTCTGTGGCACGCCCATGTATGTATAGTTCTCTTCAGCGCCAAGGTGTCGTATAGCGCTTCTGTCGACGAACTCAGTGTCTTCGGGGATGCCGGTGAGAATGTCTAGAGCTAGATGTAGTTTCTCTTTATTTTCAGCATACATCTTAAGATCATCCATTTAAAATACATGATTGGCCTAATGCTTTCGATTTCCAGGTTTGCCGCAGAGGTACCCTTCGGAATGGTGAAGTGCGAGAGATAGTGACAGTAATGTGAGGCAAAAGAGGAGAGGGCTCATGGTTTCGCCCTCAAACACGCCTCTCTGAAAGGTGACACTATTAGTGATTAATCTTCGTCAGGAGCACTGTGCGCCCTTCTACCAACCACTCCGGAATAGGCTCTTCCAACTTTGGATATGCGGTGAAAATGCGGGCCAGATGCTGGTGGGGTGAAGGAAACTTCTGCCACCAGAAGGTCTTGATACCATCTGGTCCCGGAGCGGAATAGTTCTTCATGCCTCTTAATACGTCTTTCACCTCCTTGGTAGTGATAGGTGGGCATTCCTCCTCAGGTGTTATGAGAACACTGCACAGCTCCTTGAAGCTACTTATGTTCTTTGAGTTTTCTTTCAGTGGATGCTAGACTTCATAGACTTCTCTCCAAAATGCCGCGACCTCCTCTGGTGTCCAGAGGTCGGATTCTTCGGAAAAGTCTCCACGAAGCTCATCATCCAGTTCAGTCAGATCTTTGGGCTTGAGAGAAACCTGAATGTTGATGTTTCTCCGGGTCCTGAAGCATCGCTCTTTCTCTATTGGTTGCCTGTTCGCGGTTGGTCTCAGTGTCGCATCTCTTTCTCTGTTGTCGGCTAGTTCTGCCGTTGAGTAGGCGCTCCACTTATATAACCCCTTTTCCGGATTTCCTCGGCACGGTTTCGCAAACGTTTCTGCGAAAAATGCTTGAGCTCTGGGTGTTTCTCGCACCACAGAGTATGCAGTCGCGACATGTATGATCTGCATGCATGACTATCAATGGTGGTGTATATAATGCAGCGGAGCTTTGGCGGATCATAAGACCAAAAGGCCAAGGTTCGACAGTTTGCGCGCGAACTGCGGATCCGTTATCACACATGTAACAAGTCAAAGCTGCTGACCATCAGGCGGCATATTGTTGACAGAATACGGATGCTATCTAACTCCAGGAGAAGTCTAGATCGTAGAGAGAGGTGGGTCAGAGAAAATCAACAGTTTTTGTCCGACCCATCTCGACTCTTCCAAAACCCTCCAGTTACTGTCGTCCACCCGCCCGCACCAGAGGAGGTCGAGGCATGTTGGAGAAAAGTCTGCGAAGTACAGCATTCACTGAAAGAAAACTCATAGAATATAAATAGCTTCAACGAGCTGTGCAATGCCCTCATAACTCCTGAGGATGAATGCCCACCTATCACTACCGAGGATGTGAAAAAAGTATTAAGAGGCATGAAGAACTATTTCGCTCCGAGACCAGATGGTATCAAGACCTTCTGGTGGAAGAAGTTTCCTTCAACCCACCAGCATCTGGCCTGCATTTTCACCTCATATCTAAAGTCGGAAGAGTCTATTCCGGGTAGTTGGTTGAAGGGCGCACAGTGCTCCTGCCCAAGACTGTCAGCTTAGC
The DNA here is from genome assembly GCA_932178445.1 of Andricus quercusramuli. Taxonomy (NCBI): domain Eukaryota; kingdom Metazoa; phylum Arthropoda; class Insecta; order Hymenoptera; family Cynipidae; genus Andricus; species Andricus quercusramuli. The sequence continues at coordinate 6,261 of CAKNXH010039789.1, read as the reverse complement.
TGACACTAAGAATTACAAACCAATAACTTGTCTGAAAACACTGTATAAGATCTTTACAGCTATTCTAAATTGCTTGTTCATAAACCTAAACGGCAAGAAGGTCGTTTATGATTCTTTCTAAAGTTTGGTGAACTGACAAGTGACTCATTCAAAATGCAGATACGACTTTTGAATTTGCGACGGCAGTTAAGATCTATGCTAAAAATAAAAAGCAACTTCACCTAGCTCTAGGGATTGTCGAAGAATACACGCAGAAGATTTTGATAGAAAAATGTGCCAAGGTTTATTTGAAGCGTCGAAAACTCAATGGCATATCTAAAGACCCTGAGCTCGTCGACAGAAGCGCTATACGACACCTTGGTACTGGAGAGACCAGTACATAAGGGTGGACCGAATTACACATAAGTTTCCGAATGGAATCGTAATAGCGCAGAAAAGTTGCTACTCGTCGTCCTGATTGCAATAAATTTTTTTGTTAAATCGGACCATATCTTCCGGTCGCACATCGCGTTCAAAGTTTCGAAAAATCGTCAAAAATTGAACACGTTTTGGGATTTTTTCTTAGCAAGTTATAGTAATCGAATTTCGTTCAAAATCGGTATGTGACCTCTTCTCAATATCCTTTGAATAAAAAAACATTCCCCTTCTCATCTCCCTCTCCTGTAAGGGTGGGGAGGGGCAAATATCGTAAAAAGGAGCCATTTTAGGGTCGTTATTTTCCTCATGTGAAGTGTGCTGCTGCGGTCAGCTAAGGCGTTAAAAGCGTTAAAATAGATCATATTTAGAACATTATTACGTAAATATACATCAGCCGCAATATGATGGAAGGGGAGGGGGGAGGTGAGCCTCAGCGAGGGTTGACCAATGGCCAAGCTAGGTGGGCGGCAGCCGGTTCAAGGAATTCGCCTCACCGCTTCGCGCAACGTGCCAACCAGACAAGTCGAGACGTGTCGAATTTTAGTATTTTACTGTGCATTTTAGTGTTGATTAGAGAAGGAGTTTGATTGACAATGACGTCGAGGACGCTCGGTCAAAAAATTCGTTGTCCTTTATTTCGACCGCCTGAAAGTCTGAACAGATTCTTCCGTCACATGCTGATGTTTTCCTACACTGCCAGCAAGTTTGATATTCTTTAGCCCTGGCTTCGGCCAGTCCAAAACAGGATGTCAGCTTCTCTTGAGTATCTAATGTCGTTGCTGATGATATAGACTTTTAGGCGGTCCAAGTAAAGGACAATGAAATTTTTGACCGAGCGTCCTCGACGTCATTGTCAATCAAACTCTTTCTCTAATCAACACTAAAATGCACAGTAAAACACTAAAATTCAAAACGTCTCGACTTGTCAGGTTGGCACGTTGCACGCAGCGGTAAGGCGAATTCCTAGAACCGGCTGCCGCCCACCCAGCTTGGCCATTGGTCAACCCTCGCTGAGGCTCACCACCTCCCCCCTCCCACCCTATCATATTGCGGCTGATGTATATTTACGTAATACTGTTCTAAATATCATGTATTTTGAAGCTTTTAACGCCTTAGCCGATCGCACCAGCACACTTCCCACGAGGAAAATAACGACCATAAAATGGCTCCTTTTTACGATATTTGCCCCTCCCCCCACCCTTACAGGAGAGGGGGATGAGAAGGGGAATGTTTTTTTTAGTCCAAGGATATTGAGGAGAGGTCACATACCGCTTTTGAACGAAATTCGATTACTATAACTTACTAAAAAAAAATCCCAAAACGTGTTCAATTTTTGACGATTTTTCGAAACTTTGAACGCGATGTGCGACCGGAAGATATGGTCCGATTTAACAAAAAAATTTATTGCAATCAGGACGACGAGTAGCAACTTTTCTGCGCTATTACGATTCCATTCGGAAACTTATGTGTAATTCGGTCCACCCTTATGTACTGGTCTCTCCAGTACCAAGGTGTCGTATAGCGCTTCTGTCGACGAGCTCAGGGTCTTTAGATATGCCATTGAGTTTTCGACGCTTCAAATAAACCTTGGCACATTTTTCTATCAAAATCTTCTGCGTGTATTCTTCGACAATCCCTAGAGCTAGGTGAAGTTGCTTTTTATTTTTAGCATAGATCTTAACTGCCGTCGCAAATTCAAAAGTCGTATCTGCATTTTGAATGAGTCACTTGTCAGTTCACCAAACTTTAGAAAGAATCATAAACGACCTTCTTGCCGTTTAGGTTTATGAACAAGCAATTTAGAATAGCTGTAAAGATCTTATACAGTGTTTTCAGACAAGTTATTGGTTTGTAATTCTTAGTGTCAGCTAAGCTGACAGTCTTGGGCAGGAGCACTGTGCGCCCTTCAACCAACTACCCGGAATAGACTCTTCCGACTTTAGATATGAGGTGAAAATGCAGGCCAGATGCTGGTGGGTTGAAGGAAACTTCTTCCACCAGAAGGTCTTGATACCATCTGGTCTCGGAGCGAAATAGTTCTTCATGCCTCTTAATACTTTTTTCACATCCTCGGTAGTGATAGGTGGGCATTCATCCTCAGGAGTTATGAGGGCATTGCACAGCTCGTTGAAGCTATTTATATTCTATGAGTTTTCTTTCAGTGAATGCTGTACTTCGCAGACTTTTCTCCAACATGCCTCGACCTCCTCTGGTGCGGGCGGGTGGACGACAGTAACTGGAGGGTTTTGGAAGAGTCGAGATGGGTCGGACAAAAACTGTTGATTTTCTCTGACCCACCTCTCTCTACGATCTAGACTTCTCCTGGAGTTAGATAGCATCCGTATTCTGTCAACAATATGCCGCCTGATGGTCAGCAGCTTTGACTTGTTACATGTGTGATAACGGATCCGCAGTTCGCGCGCAAACTGTCGAACCTTGGCCTTTTGGTCTTATGATCCGCCAAAGCTCCGCTGCATTATATACACCACCATTGATAGTCATGCATGCAGATCATACATGTCGCGACTGCATACTCTGTGGTGCGAGAAACACCCAGAGCTCAAGCATTTTTCGCAGAAACGTTTGCGAAACCGTGCCGAGGAAATCCGGAAAAGGGGTTATATAAGTGGAGCGCCTACTCAACGGCAGAACTAGCCGACAACAGAGAAAGAGATGCGACACTGAGACCAACCGCGAACAGGCAACCAATAGAGAAAGAGCGATGCTTCAGGACCCGGAGAAACATCAACATTCAGGTTTCTCTCAAGCCCAAAGATCTGACTGAACTGGATGATGAGCTTCGTGGAGACTTTTCCGAAGAATCCGACCTCTGGACACCAGAGGAGGTCGCGGCATTTTGGAGAGAAGTCTATGAAGTCTAGCATCCACTGAAAGAAAACTCAAAGAACATAAGTAGCTTCAAGGAGCTGTGCAGTGTTCTCATAACACCTGAGGAGGAATGCCCACCTATCACTACCAAGGAGGTGAAAGACGTATTAAGAGGCATGAAGAACTATTCCGCTCCGGGACCAGATGGTATCAAGACCTTCTGGTGGCAGAAGTTTCCTTCACCCCACCAGCATCTGGCCCGCATTTTCACCGCATATCCAAAGTTGGAAGAGCCTATTCCGGAGTGGTTGGTAGAAGGGCGCACAGTGCTCCTGACGAAGATTAATCACTAATAGTGTCACCTTTCAGAGAGGCGTGTTTGAGGGCGAAACCATGAGCCCTCTCCTCTTTTGCCTCACATTACTGTCACTATCTCTCGCACTTCACCATTCCGAAGGGTACCTCTGCGGCAAACCTGGAAATCGAAAGCATTAGGCCAATCATGTATTTTAAATGGATGATCTTAAGATGTATGCTGAAAATAAAGAGAAACTACATCTAGCTCTAGACATTCTCACCGGCATCCCCGAAGACACTGAGTTCGTCGACAGAAGCGCTATACGACACCTTGGCGCTGAAGAGAACTATACATACATGGGCGTGCCACAGAACCGCATTTAGGACGTGACATCTATAAAGGATACTCTCCGAAGCAGATACAAACGTCTCATCCGACGGATATGGTCTTCCGAACTGTCGGCGAGGAACAAAATATCTGCGAAGAACATGCTTGCCGTCCCAGTAGTAATCTATTCATTTGGAATGGTTCCATGGACAAAGGACGAGCTCAGAACCCTCGATATCGGGTCCCGAAAGGTTATGCACATGAACAAAAGCATACACTTTAAGTCTTCTGTTCCGCGACTTTACATCTCACGCCGTCAAGGTGGTCGCGGAATACTGAATCTTGAATGTCTTCACAACAGGGTTATTCTGGGTACAGCAGATATAGTTGCAAATGGACAAGACCCTCTTCTTAAAATGGTCAGGAAGCACGAAGAAGTGGGCAAAGAGGCGTTTCTGTACAAAGCAGCGAAGGAGGCTGCTGAAACACTCGGCCTTGACTTCAATATCAGGGGTGAGCAAAATGCATCAAATCTTATCCATCTTAAGTACTCACTCTTGAAAGCCTGGATTAAGAAAGTACGGGAGAAAAACTTCCACGAACAGCTCCTCCACAAGAGGATGCACGGCATCTGCCACAGGAATGTGGAGGATCAGTGGATGTCATATGAGCTAACGTTTGCTTTCTTGAAATCACCCGGATTGAAGTTGAACACGGAGGATTTCATTTTGGCACGTCAAGTCGGTGTCATTTCCACACTACCATACCGCCGCCACGTTTTAAGCCCACACATTCCCAATTATAGCTGCAGAGCGTGTCATACACACCCCGAGCATCTAGGACACATACTATCTAGTTGACCAACAAATGCGGGAACGACCTACATCCAAAGGCACAATGCGCCACTAAGAGTGCTTCATTACCATCTCTGTCAGTCTTACGGCATTAGCCCAAATAAATGAAGCAGTATTTCAAACTCACTACCAAATTCGCACATGATATACAAGATCAGATCAAAAACCAGATCAAACCAGAAAAACAAAAGAGAACACGCAGAAGGAAAGAAAGTGAGACGCCTACCTGAATCCTCAAATCTCGAAGTCCATTCTCTTAAAAACTGCCTTTCAGGCTAGCGTGGGCTCGTCGAAAGAAGAAAAATGCCAACTTCTGATGCTCCTCCAAAAACAAAGCTCATGGGACATCCTCATTCTCTGATTTCAAATCTTTGTGAAATATTTGTGAAATCTTTGTACTGATTATTTTGATCGCTTTTTTCATCAGTTTGTACCTTTCGCTTTTCATTTTTATTTACTGAACTATTATTACCGAATTCGTAAGATAACGTTACATCACTTAGTATGTATTTCTACAAAAATTTGTACAGAAATTCCGGATATGATGGCAAATTTTACAGAATCAAAAGATCTTACATCACAGCAGATGGGAACACAGGTGTTGATACGCGCCGTCATTTTAGATTCTTTATCCAAAGTTGGATGCAAATGCTAGAGATTGCAAAATTGTTTAATGAGCCATGGGGGTCAAGAGGACCTCGGCCTGCATGCTTATGGATATGAATGAAAGGATCCCTATAAACGGGCTCTCCTGGGTGAGAGGAAATGGATCCCTATAAACGGGCTCTCCTGGCATGTGTGATTACGGTATGGTAGAAGAGTGAAAGAGCCTAGCTAACACGGGCCTTCTGGATCCTGGATCAAGGCCCCTCCCGTACTCACTACGGAGCAGTACGAGACCTGCAGTAAGGCTACCTGGAGGGCGCTCGGAAGAGTGTCACGAGATCAATTGCTAAGATTCGTGACCTCCTTCTGCAGAGGAGGGGTCTTCATATTTGTGGCAGCCTACCTAGCGGCTAAAGCTTGGCTGCTCAAAGCAGTGTTCGAGACAGAGTCGTGGGAAGGTGCATCTCTTAAGGTGGGTGGGGTTGAGTTGTTCCAGAAGATGGTGAGGGCTACGGCGCGGTTCCCAGGCAAACTGGAAGTCCCGTCTGAGGTGCTCCGTCGGTTGGAGAAATTTAACCCCTCACTTAAGACAGCATCCTGGCGAATCGTCAGGCACGATAGGCCTTAGGAAGAGGACACACTAGGAGGCACTAGGCATCTCCTAGTCGTGCAGATTCCTGAGTCCAAAACGAGGGCTCTTGCCGCCGTCAACAACAGGCCAGGGACAGGAGGAGCCTGTTGAAACGCAGGAAGATCGGGAGCCGAACTAAATGACTGCTCCTGGTCTAACCATTACCCAGATTAACTTGCATCACAGCAAAGGCACCTCTGCAGTTTTGCAGAGGGGCATGGCTGCGAGGCATACAGGTAGCTCGCTAATCCAAGAACCATGGTTAGTTCGAGATACCATAAGGGGATTAGGGGGGGGGG
>CAKNXH010039767.1:0-12925 GCA_932178445.1 Andricus quercusramuli | reverse complement strand
TCCACTGAGCACCCTGTGATCGGTCCGGCTGAGCCCTGGGTAGATGGCTCTGGTTCTGGGAAAAATTCCTTGTTTTGCTCCGCCAGTTTCCCGACCAGGCTGGATGCGGTTGGACCTTTTTTCTGGAGCTAATGGTTTTAGCGTCAATCCTACTTTTTCCATAGATTTAGCCGTCTTGAGATTCTCCGAAAGACTTGATCCAAACAAACAGTCATCTGTTGGGGCCTTTTCCAGCAACGCTTTGGCTTTTTTATCCAAACTCGGATAAATAAAAGCTTTGCGTGTTTTAGTTGATTGATAATGAGCTTCAGACATGAGTTTAGTTGCATCCAACTGATATTTAATCAAACGCTCACGATCCTCTTTAGTTAACTTCGATTTTTCCAGCAAAATCGCGAGGCCTGACCCAATCGCCGAAATGGCAGAAGCAACAACATTCTGATCAGAAACAAAATATTTGTCCCGCTTTTTTACTGAATCATCAACGGAAGCTTCAATCTCCGGATTGAGCTTCGGTGACTGCAATAGCGTGCTTCCCTTACGAGGATATTCGAGCAGCAGCTGAGCCTTCTCATCCTTCTTTAGGCCTTTTTGCACCCAAAGTTCCACTCGAGTCGAAAGCTCCGAGTGCCAGGAAATCGTTTTTTCGGGAGAAACAGCCTTCTGTCCAAGTAGCTTTACTGTCTCCTCATATAAGGCAGCATCCTGAGCCTCCGCCTTCTTCTGCTCCTCCACCCTTTTATCCATTCCCGGTGTATTCCACCATCATCGTTGTCAATTTTGTCGTCAACTTCGACAGAGTCACTAATATCGACATTATTATTACCGAGTGGGTCTTCTGCACCGACTGAGTCATCAATATCGACCCCGTCATCCAAAGAACCTCTCGATTCTGAAACAACCATCATGAATAGGTTATGTGCATCCGTGTTATCAACGGTGCAAAAAAAAATATTTCAGGCTAAACGCATAGTAAATCATGTCACGCACAGATTCACCACCTAAGAAAACGCACGGTCTGTCCCACCTCTCGTGAGGGCCCACCGTCGTGACGCACGGTCTATCCTACACCACGTGTAAGCCTACCGCCATACTGCGCAGCGTATCTCATTACAAATAACAAGCCTGCTGCCAAAAGAAAATATCTACACTCACTTGATTTTCTGCTTCTTTCATAAGACTTATCATATCTGGACTCATACTCATCCTCATAATTTCTGTGACGACTGTAATCAGCGTCCGAGCTATAATCCGTTGAGTAACTACGCGAGCGGCGACGGCGTCGCTTTGCCAATTTCGTCACTTTCCTGTATAAATCTTCGATTTCGTCCTCCCGGTTACTCCTCTTTCTTTTGGAATGTCTTCCCATTATCAAATAACGAAACTTCTCCACTAAACAACACTTTCAACTAAACAAAAATAATCAAAACCGTACTGAAGCGAATAGCGAAGATGTGGACTTGATGCGTTGGGTGGTGTAGAAGAAGGGAAACACCATGGGCAGAAGTTTTGTATTTTTGGGCTGAAGATTGTGGCGACACCGTGTGCATAATAGCGGTACTACCGAGTAATCATGAAAACGAGATTCAAATATAAATTACTTTTCTTCCATTTATTCCAAAACCCTGTTTAATATTTCGCAAGGGTAACATTCCCGATGATTCACTTATTAAAATGCATATTAAAAATTGCGCGGAATAAAAAAAAAGTTATATGTGAGTGACGGTTATATATGTGCAGGGAAAAAATGCAACTATTTGAGCTGAAAATTCTTCATTTGAAGTGCTCAGTGCAAGCTAAAGCAGTCATAGTGATACTCTTGAATTTCAAGCTTTTCAAAATACTGCTTAAAAATATTTTAATTCAAACGCTCAATACGTTATTAAGCCTCTAAATTGGAAGCTTATACAATACTATTCAATTACATACAGTCAAACCTCGTTTATCGGGACACTCATTTATCGTTAACTTCACTTATCGGGATCTTGCAACCTCATTTATCGGGACATCTTGTTCCCCTTCCAACCACCGCTCCTTATACATTAGCACTTGAAGTGGGGTACGGTGAGAGCATGGTGGGAGTAGCGGGAATTTAAAATTCTTTTTGATCATTTGCGATCAAACCTGACATAACCAGTAAATAACAACACAGCAAGGTGTCATGGCAACCCGTCTCGAGGCTGGGGGTAGTAGTGGGAGACCCCTCCGAATCCCGATAATCGAGGTGTTTACATTTCGAGGGCGTCCCGATAAACGAGGTTCGACTGTAATTTAAAAATAAAAGCCGTTGAATCGAAAACTTGTAAACTTCTATCAATTAAACAGTTCAAAGGTTTCTGGTTCTCAAATACAAATCCATGTTCTCATTGTTAGTATTCTAAATTGTATTTAACTCACTACAAATTAATAATTCTTCAATTGTGATTTACACATCAACATTTAATACAGTATACAATGCTGTCTTACAAATTTTAATTTCTGAAATTCAAACGATTCAACTGCAGTTCTTTGAAAATGCTTGCTCAACCTTTTTTGTATATTCTTTTTATCCTTACACGGGGCTCGGAACGGGTTACTTTTTAGTAACTTACTTACCTTTTTTATCCACGGTTACTAAAAAGTTACTCGTTTTATGAAAAGACTACTTTTGGTTACATTTTCCCCCGAAATAGCAAATAAATTAATTCATTAATCGTATTATTTAAAAACTTATGAAGAATGCAAAAATTCACATTTTTTTAGTAAATTCGGCAACTTGGAGTCGGGAGAAGTAGCGAATAACAATAAAATGATAATTAATTCGCGTGTGAAGCTTTTGAGAACTATGCATTATATTTTCCGATGAGAATTTATCTTTGGTTGAAATTCGCTTGAAAGTTAAACAAATTTTGTGAAAACTTTATTTTTTTGTTGAAAATTCATCATTTTATTTGAAAATTTGTCTTTGTTGATCGAAAATTAATCTTCTCGATTAAAAATCACCTTTTTGTTTAAAAATACATAATTTTTTTTTTCATCTTTTTGGTTAGAATGGTACTTATTTTGTTGAAAATTCGTCTTTTTCGGTTGAAGATTCCTCTGTTTAGGTAGAAAATTGAATTATTTGGTCGGCAGATCACTTTTTTGTTAAAAATCCATATTTACTGGTTGAAAATTCAACTGTTTTGTAAAAATTGGTCTGCTTGACTTAAAAACTCAACAATTTGGTTGAAAAATAACCAATTTTGTCGAAAAATCGTCTTATTTGAATTAAGTCCAGTGTTTTTTATATCAAATTAAAATATTTTTTGGTTATTATATCAACTAGTACATTTTTTGTTAACAATTCATCATTTTTAGTCAGAAAAATTCAACCATTTTGTTAAAGTTTGAAATACTTTCATAAACATACATTTTTTTGTTGAAGATTCATAATGTTGGTGGAAACTTCGTCTTTTTTAGTAAAAAATCTTTTGTTTTTTGTTTCTTTTCGTCACATTAATGTTACTTTTTCGTTACTTGTTTGAGAGAAGTATAGTTGCAATTTTACTATTTTTTTAAGCTTGGACAGTTCCGAGCCCTGTTTATAGATGATTTCATTTCTATGTAAAGCACCATGTTTCTACTATTCCAACTATGTGACTATGTGTGATGCAATTCATAAATTAAAGTAGGATCTTTTTTTCCAGGTGCTGCTGTTCTTCAGGAGGAAGAAGAAGATATGGAAATTAATATTGCAGAAAATAATGTTACGCATGATGTCGTTAGCAACAAAGAAAATGCTTCAGAAAGTCTTCTGTAAAATGACGATGTCATGAAGGAAAAGGAAGTGGAAATGGAGCCTAATGGTAAGTCAGAATCATCGGACAGCGAAAGTAGTAGTGATAATGGTAGCGACATGTAAGGTGTAGAGTATAGTTAGATGAAAAAATTCACCTTCTTCACTAGAATAATGGAGAAAAACTATTTTTACCATCATTTATGCAAATATCATAGTTGAATAAATAAATATTTTTCATATCCAAAAACGACACATTTTCTAATTTTAATTACAATTTTAGCATCGTTAGATTACAAAATTCGTCTTCGCTAAAATAAAAAAATAATAAATAAAAATCGTTTTTCCACTTTAAAAAATTCAAACGCACTTAAATTATTGCATGACGCTGGAAAATTTAATGTATTAGCTATAAAGGTGCTATTTAATGATATTTTGTGATTGGCAGATCATTAATTTTTTTGAAATGCAATTCCTTCTCTAATCAAATTCACACAGTAGTTTAGGTTCGTTCCTGCCCTTTATTCTGAACTAAATTTTAATTTTTAATAAAACTGTTTAACGTATGTGATCTTGAACTAAATAAATTATGTAAATATAACCATTTCATTTTCTAATAGCCATGCCGTACAGGACCATATAGACCCTGAGATATGTAGGGTCTGTAGGATCCAATATGGCACTGCCCAAAATTTAATCCAAGACCACACAGAAACCCACAGATCCAATCTCATTTTCTAATAACCATTCCGTACAGGACCATATAGACCGTTAGAAATATAAGACTGCCTGAAATATAATCAAAGTCCGCACAGAGACCATCTCATTTTCTAATAGCCATTCCGTACAGGACCATATGGGTAATTGTCAAATTGAAGGAAAACTTGAAGTCCCATTAACATAGCATTAATTTAGAAACCCGTGCTGATTTTTTTTTAATTTAATAATCACTTATAATCATCATCTACAAAATGGTCAGTTATTTTTTTCATTTCTGTTCCTATTTACTTTAATTTAATATAAGAACACCCGAAACGTCATTATCGTACGGCGTCCCAACCTCATTTTGCACAAGGATAAACTGATTTTCTCCTTTTTTTAGACTGTAACCTTAAAAACGCTTAACGTATCTAGTTTACAAACTTCACGTGAACATAAATTTAATGTATGCACATTTTTTAAGTCAAATAAATAATATTGTAAAAGCCTTGAAGTCTGTCCCTCAATTTTTTCCATTTCAGACGTCATTACCGTACATCTTTTTTTCTAGTAAAATATTGTAGTTACAGTTGAGTAATAAATACAGAAATATTAGGCATATCGTTTAATACAAGATTTTATAAAATTGATCTTAAAATATTAACACTCTTTTTTGGGAATCCGATATTAATACTGAAAAGTGCATCTTGACAACAAAAACGTCATTCCCGTATGTGCGTTACAAACCATTTTCGGGGTGAAAAAAAAATTATATAAAACGATTCCGTTACATGCTTGGCCATGTCATCTTTTATAAGTAGGTGACTTTTCATAATTAAAGTCTGTTCTTTTTTTATAAACATTTTAAAAGGTTAAACTTTAACATTCTTCTCGCATCATTACCGTACGGTACAATAGAACAGCGTACGACTGATTATATGCGCGAGCGCATGGATTCATTATTATTTCTTATTTTCATAACTGCCCCTTTTGGATTGAAAATTTTTACATGTGATAAGATGAATTTCCGTTATGAAATATTTAATTCCCAATAATAATATGATATTTAGGGTCGAATATGGCACTGCCCAAAATTTAATCCAAGCCCCCACAGAAACCCACAGAGACCATCTCATTTTCTAATAGCCATTCCATGTAGGACCATACAGAAATACGAATTATAATCGCTTCTAGTTGGAATTTACGTGACAAAAACCGATTAGATCCATATAGACTTTCTTGTCTAAGCGGTTCTATAAGCCATTTTGTGAAGGGGAGGTTTGCCGCCGAGGATAATTGTGTGCATTCGATGGGTAGGGTCGAATGTCTGCCTTCAATCTTGACTGTCAAAAAAGCGGCTGAACTCGGAAGGTGGTTTTCTGCAGTTTTCCATTCTCCTGGCCATTCATCCAGGCAAATGTGAGTACTTCTAATAAAGTCGGATGCAGCCGCAGGTTATCACTGGTTGTGACCGAATTCATACAGTGATTCTAAGCCCACCTTGGTGAAAGAAAAATGTTCATAGGCGCATATACCCAGTGAAGTGGAGTCATAGGACGGTATATGAACACATGCTAAAGGAATTACATGATACTTTAGCAGCGACGGTGACCCGTGTATAGACCTCTGTTTCACCAGGGTTTTTAAATAAAAAGCATAGTACAAAGGGTTTTAACGGCAGTACTACGGGACTTATGTGGAACAGTCTATCACTAGAGAATAACAAATAATAATAGGTTATGTCTTCGTTTGTGGTCAAAAAATAGTATTTGTTCGTAGGAAAAGTTCACATGATCAATGAAATGTACAAAAATTACAATGTCAGGTTATGTTTACTCTTTTTGTTAAGATTTTAAAAATATACAACGTTGTTTACACAATGATAATACATCCTTGCTGCAGTTGGCGGATCAAGGATTGTGAAAATGATAAAAAGGGGGTTTTGTAAATTCTCATAAACATCTGGTGTAAACTTGCAGGGCCAGCGCTGCCCATATTTTGCATGTCTTCAGTTTGTAAAGATGGTGGGAGTGTGGGGGGGGGGGGGGCGGATTGTAAAAAGTTTTCGTTTATTTTAAAGAGATGGTTCTTCTTCGTACACCATTCCTGCAGATGAATGCGTTTATAATTTTATTCAAATCTTATTTATCCAAACAATCTTGGTGAAAATATAATATCATCAGATTATTTTGCTGCTTTTGCACAGAAAAGGCAATTGCGATTTGTTTATTGTGAATGAATTATATGAATATTAATATCAAAAGAAAATATATGGCTAATGAAACTGAAAAATTGTCAACAAATGATAATTATCTTAATAAATAAGAAATTAGAAAATTTTTATAAAATATAGCTTGCTAAAAAATATTCCTCAAAGTTTATTGATCTTTTGCGCCAGTTCTGAAATATTTATGAAAATATAAAAAAAGATTATGAAAAATCTCAATTGTTAGAAAATTTCGAAAACGATGCAAAGTTACGAAAAAGCAATGCTTTTTATAGCATTTTTGTAGAGACATGTTCACGGTTGCCTTGCCAATGAAATATGTTTTTTTACGTGGAAAATAAGAAGAGACATATTTTTTCCTGATACCATAGCGAAATTTATACATTCATTACGGAATTTTTGAGATTTTAACCCTCAGAGAACACACTGGGTCAATTTGACCCACGAAAAATTTTTGATCCAGAAATTTCCAAAGAAATTTAGAAAGTCGGCGGTCTCTTAGGCTCTGATAATATAGTTCAGAGGTCCCAACTATAGTTTTAAACCGAGCAGAGCGGGCAGTCGTCGTTGAGAAGCGTTTGAAATCGATGTTGGGTCAGCCTTACCCACGTGTATACCTAACGTTAATGTGACTCAGGAACAACAGCTTAACCGGAAACAACTTGAGAGGACAGCAAGATGTGGGCTGTGTGATCACCAAAGAAGGAGAAAACAAAGATGATGTGTTCATCTTGTTTGCAGCCAATGTGCGATGACCATCGTGCATACATCTGCAACGATTGTTTCGGAGAATAATAATATGAAAATGCTTATAATTATCCTTATAATGCTGTGATTTTCTAAAATAAATACTAATACCTTTCTACAGAAAATATTCAAGTATTTTCTTTATTTAATTAGTGAAAGAAAAACTTTTGTATCGTTTTATATAAAAAATGCACCAACTTCAAATTTCGAACAAATTATCTTTTTCGAAAGGTACAGTAGGTACAGCCAGGAAGACGGAACGGATTTGTTTGGAATAGGTATTATATGCTTAATTTCGTAAGTCTCCATTTCTGAGATAGGAATATGAATGGAGTAGACAAACCGATTCTTTAAAATAGGATTCTTGGTGTTAGAAGTTGAGGGTGAATTATTCAGGTTTCCCATCATTTATTGCATCTATCAATATGTTAATACCTTCACTCAACTTATCGACTATCATCATGCAGACCGTCATTTGATTTAAAATCGCGATACTTTGGGTGTTTCGGTTTGTTCCGTTCGCCAGCTGGTTCAGGCGGTCAACATTTTCCTGACTATATGACCCGAAAGTTGTTAAACAATTGATCAAGTTTCTTGTTAATGTAGGTCATATTCTGTAAACTGAGAGTTCCAAAAAGTCATCTCTTAACACGGGTTTTACCTAATTGCTGGTCCAGCAGATTTTTCTGGATTTTTAAACGCTCTATACGCGAGTTGATCAGTCTGAGCTCAAATTCTTCAGGGCAGACATTACAGAGGTTTGACACAGTCGCATAAACGTGTCGCAATGAGACGAATCGTTCCTCTATATTAACCGTACTTACCCCAAGTATGATGTTCCAAGTTTCGTGATATAGACTAGCTTGTCCCAGTTTCTCTGAATAGATAATTACTCCGTCCAGGTTAGTTGTGGTGACTTCTGCTTCGACTGAACTTAGTAGCCACAAGAGTAAAAGTGCCAAATTCATCTGCAAAATTATTGGTATTAAGGCAAAAGTTGATTGGCGTGTATCCTAGTTCGCTTGTCGTTAAAAAGTACAGCGTAGTTGTTGTTTTCTTGTTTCTCTACAATTACTGCTGGTCTTTTCCATGAAGGAAAGTGGTTTCAGTTTCTGCGTCTCTATTTTCTCCTTAGCTTTCTTGAGGTAGTTTTCATGTCTACGCTTCACTAGGTCGAGTAGTTCTTCATACTTGACGTTAGGTGTTGTGTTCAGCATTGAGGGCAAATTGGCCTCTTTTCCAAAGGTCAGTTGGAAGGGTGAGTATCCTGTACTGTCATGCTTCATAGTGTTGTATGCCATGCAGATTATTTTCAGGTTTGGTTCCATTCAGCGTTATGGTTCTCGATGATTGTTTTTAATAAATTCTAAATCGTTGAGTGGGCTCTCTGAAGGGCTTCGTTACTTTGCGGGTGATGAACTGTAGTTTTGATATGTTTAATTCTAAACAGGTTTGAAAATTCTGTACCAGTTCGAATATGAGATTTTGTTCTTGGTCTGTTAGGATATTTTTAGGTGCGCCGAATAGGTATATGTAATGATCAAATAACCCTTCTCTAATGATTTCCGATTCCGTGTTCTTAAGAGGTATTAAGATCAAATATTTTGTAAGCATATCTTGTATGCTCAGGATGTATTCATTCCCTGATAGTGTCATAGGCAATGGACCCAAGATATCCATGGCTATTTTGTCGTTAGGGTTGACAGGCGTATCTGGGATGATTGCTCTTGTCTTTTAATTCTTACCGTCTTTTATAATTGGCATACGGGACATCGTTTAATGAGATTACTAATTTCTTGATCCATATTTTTCCATTCTTCAAGGGTTCTAGCTAGTTCGATAGTTTTGTTTTCCCCAAAGTGTTTAGCCAAGAAGTTGAGGTAGTCCCTTATTTTCACTTTTTCTGAAGGGGTGATCATTGGGTCAATGAAGTGGTATCGTGAAATAGTTAGCTTAGAGGTCATGGAATCTTCATTTATCTTATCTAACACTTTCAGTCACTCGGTCTCGTTAAATGGAGGTAACTTATATAGGGATGTTTCCTGACTTTCCTTCCGTTCTTTGGATATGGTCCGCCAGAGCTTTCAACCTGCGTTAGGTTTAACATTTTCTCTACTGGCTGTCCTATTAGTAATCCATTTTTTGAATTCTCTGTGCAAATTTTCTCTTCCGTCCGTTAACCCTTCGTCATCTGAGATGAGTAGATCTGCATCCATGCAACGGCGAGAAGAACTTGTTGACGGTTGTGTTAACACATTTTCCTGTTTGGACGTATCAGCTGTTTCTTGTCCTGTTAATTCCTCTTCTCTTTCCACATTCAGCTCAAATTCTTCTGGTGTATTTTGTAGAGAATCATCTTCTTGTGGAACTGGAAATAATCTAGATAGACAGTCTGCAGCTTTATTTTTAGCCATCGAGCCTCCTTTTTTCTGTATATTATTATAGAAAGAAAAAAAATAATAGAAAGAAAAAAGGATTATTATTATTATTATATTTCTTTTTAAATTTTTTCTCGGATGAACCCGGTTTTTCGTCATAGCCACGGACTAAGTCAAGTAACTGAGGATAGGAGGATGTTATAAGTTAATTTATTACGATTTCAGAAATCATTTGCAATGATGTTGTAGGTACAAAATTAGAAGCATGGTGTAGTTTGCAGTTTGTTTTTACCGCTGTTACCCTTACACAGCGGCCGTGAGTGTTGGAGGTGACAACAGTCACCTCTGGATGCTTTCTTAGAGCTACCATGTGTCACGCCATAGGTTCTTAGTCACTTGCTTCATCATGGTCTAGGATGTTTCTTACAATGCGACAGGTGTTTAATAAAACCGCCTTCTGAGCTGCCGCCAGTACCCTACTGATTCCTAAATGTTCAAGATGTTTAGTGCATCTTGCGTGCACATTGCCTGTAGCCGAAATTACAATATTATGAGCAGATGCATGTTTGACATTCCTCCATATTGCCTTTACTTCATGCCTTAGCTCGCTATACTTATGGATCTTGGTTGTATAGGTTGCCTGCAAATTTCGGTTGAGTGGACAAGCAATGTCGATGATGTAGACTCTTCAACCTTTTTTTCTCGCATCACGATGTCGGGTCGATTAGCTCGGATGTAATGATCCGTCTGGATAGTCACATCCGAATATAAGATGTAATCTTCATTTTCTAAAACGGGCATTGGAATGTATCTATAGAAAGGCATCCATTCTGTTAAGAGTCCTAGGTTTAGGGCAAGTTGTTGATGTATAATGCCTGCCACATCATTATGTCTGTGCGTATATTCTCTTTGAGCCATTACGCGACAACTACCAATAATGTGCTCGATGGATTCGTTGGTATCTCCACAAAATCGGCACCGGTCATCCACGTCTTGATGTAACAAGTGTTTGCGATAATTCCTGGTGCTGACAACCCTATCCTGAATCGCAATGACGAATCCTTTCGTTTCTGGATACAGCACTCCCTTTCTCAGTCAAATATTGGATGCCTCACTATCCACTTCATATTGATCCAACGTTTTGGGGTGTTCGGCGTGGATGGCTTTTTGTCTCCATTGCGTTTCTAATTCCCCTATGGTTTCTGCCCGCATATTCAAGGCCTCCTCTGAGGAGAAATTCAAGGGTGCGTAGTCAAGATCCGCTTTACAGATGGTGTTGTAAAACGTAACATCTCGCTTGCTGTTAAAATAGTCTCGCAACTGTATAACTTGTGACTCACACAGTTTTCTGACATCTACAATGCCCCTTGCCCCCTCTATGTCGTGGTAGAACTAGGTTTATTATTATAGAGAAGTTGTGGGCTCCGGAAGCTACGATCATGGTTCCATAAAGCAATCAATCCCGAAGCTACCGGAACGTGTACGTCATCCGCTTTTGCTCCTTCTGTCCTAGAAAGTAAGCAAGAGCGGGAAATTTACGCGTGATAACATCGGGCAACACTGTTCCTTGGAGTCAGGTCTCTAGCCGCGGATGACCTTACGCGGCAGACAAGACAGTTGTAGATGAAGGTTTCATCTCTGGATACTTTTTTAGAGCTACCAATCTTTGTAGAATGTTAAGAGGAACAGTGTTGACGGACCAGATGGAGTGATCCCAGGAGAACACCCTTTTGCATCCGTTTCACGATGAAATGAGCCTGACGCTGGCAAGCCGGAATCTTGTTGAGTTGGCTGATAAATGAAGCTTGCATGCCTCCAAAACAGCCGAGTATGAGAATTATGAGATGGACTTTGTAGCCTTGGTACAGCCTGCTCAGCTTGAAAAGAAGTGCTTGATATTTCGCCCGTTTTGCTTCCTCCTTTGCCGTGATATTACCGTCGGCTGGTGCCGAGAATTCGATCACGTAAATGGTCTTGTTCTTCAGATCTTGGAGGGCAATATCAGACTTCGTAGCACTGATACGTTAAGTGGTGGAGAATGAGAAATTCCAGTAAATCTTACACTGATCATTCTCCACAACGGACTCGAGTTCCCCCTGGGCGTATGGCAAGACGGGCAATAGATCAACACCATAGAAATGCCTAAGATGGTAATATAACACCTTTAGAGCTGCATTATGTCTCTCTATATGCGCGTAGCGTGCATATTTAGAGCATCCACTGAGAAAATGTCCAAGTGTTTCTGGCTCTTGCTTGCACGCTCGGCAGTTGGTATCGCTTACAGGTACATTCATTATGCGATCGCGTTAAACTAAGGAATCTATAAAGCCGTCTTGACAGGCAAAAAGAAATCCGTCAGTCTCCGATCTCAATCCAGCAGACTTGAGAAACATGTTGGACATACCCATGGAGAGCTCTTCTCTACGTATGATGCCGTAGAACTTACCGTGAAGGGGTTTGTCAGCATGTTCTCATAGTAGTAGCGTATGTTCTGCTTCCTGTATACGACTTTTGTGCACCAGAGGTGTTAGTGATGCTAGGCCATGTGTAGTGTCACTGGAATTAAATGGGAGGTCAAGCTCCACTGCGGCCTTATCTACTGCATGGTATAGAAACGCCGCAGCATTGGCGACTTCATGTTTATGTACGAGTCGCATAAGGGAATCCGTGCTTTTTAGAAATCAGCAGGCTGTAGCCAGAACCGTTCTTCGATGAAGACACTCTAAGCTTAGCAAGCCTCTACCCGCTTTTTCGCGAGGGAGATATATTCGAGGTACGGCATCTAGGATGAAAACTTCGTTGTATTGTATTGCGCTTCGATCAAGTTGCTTTAACTCATCGACGCTCCATTTTACTGCACCAGACGTGTAGAGCAGTATAGGAACGGCCAGCGTATTGGTCGCCTGGATCTTATTCTTTCCAGATAATTTGGAAGCCCAAATTTTTCTGAGAATTTGGCGATATCTTTTTCCAAGGGCCGTTTTTAAGTTATGCACATTTTGGGTTTCCGCTTGCGGTATTCCAAGATATGTATATGTTTCTCCAATACCAAGATGTTGAATGGTATTTCCGCCTATGAGTTGAACATCCTGATCGTCACGGGATGATGTAGTTTCT
>CAKNXH010039764.1:0-18068 GCA_932178445.1 Andricus quercusramuli | reverse complement strand
GTAGACGCTAGTAAGTCCCCGTGATCTTTTTAATGGATATTGTGCACTATCGAAGGGTATTAAGTTCTACCGCGAATTGATGCGGTATAATGAATTCCCAATCACAAACTATTTGTGAAAAATGTATAATTGAAAATTCAGAAAGATGAATTTTCCACCAAGAGGTTACTTTTTAATCAGACCAGGTGACCAGGTTGTTTTTCCTTTAAAGTGTCTTCTTATTTTGTTGATAATTCTACTATTGTATTTATGTTGCAAAATTCATCTATTTTGGTTCAAAAATCTACTATTTGTTACGAAATTTAACCTTTTTCTTAAGATGTCTCCTTTTTGGTTGAATTTGACTATTTCTCATGCAAATTCAAAATATTTTTTGTCTAAGATGTACATACATACATACATTAGATGATACATACATACATACATACATACATACATACATACATACATACATACATATAATGTAATAATATAAAGTGCAGTGATGTTGCTGCTCGAGGACTTAATTTATTGAAGTTATTTCAGTTTTGAATCGTTCTTTATCGATTTGAAAACAAAAAAATGAATTTTCAAATTCCCGAACAAAGTTTTTTGTTTAACTTTTTAATATACATATTCGGCAACACAATGCAAAAGGCTTCATCAAAATTGGTCGAAAGTTCATGGGTTGACATGTATAAACCTGACTGGACTCCTCTAGAAAACGATTTCACGAAGCGTTACTCGCCTTCTTCGCCTTGCTCCTTTGGCTTGTTCCTGCCGCGTTTCTAGCCGGGGAGCAGATACGCGGCTCGAGCAAGCCAAGCGAGCAAGACGTGAAAGGCGAAGTCCCTGTTCTCCACAGCAATTCGCTTGCGTTGAAGAGTACAGCGGTAGACACTTCAGTTTCTCCTAGCCTGGAAGCTGGGAAACAGTAGGTCGACGCTAAAGTCCCCGTGATGAATTTTACACGAAAGAAGATGATTTTTACACCAAATGTTTAAATTTTCAAAGAAAGAGATGAATTCTCAACCAGAACATTGCAAAAAAGTATAATCGGAAAATAATAATAATTATTATTACTATTATATAGTGATGGTTCGATAATCAATTTCTTATAAGTTTTTGGCGATTAGTTTTATTCCTATAATTCCTATGATTAGTATAATGACGAAAAAAGTGAAGGAAATTCATGATAGAGAAATCATTATAGGCGTATTATATATATTTATATATATTGTCCTACCATACTTTTTCGTAATGGAATAGTAGAATTTTCAACCTACAAATATGAATGTTGAAGCAAGTACTTTAATTGTAAGTTGCAAAATATATTTAAATAAAAAATTCAACAAAAAATGTCAAGTTTCAACGACATAAATGTGTCTCCAACAGGTTTGTCCCAAAATGCATTGGAAATTTTTCTTCAATTTTTATGGGGACACCCATTAGAATTTATTATTGTCTTTAGCAATTTTCTCCTAGAATTGAGTTAAAAACACGCGGTTTTAAAAAAAATGTCCCACTTGTTGTCCAATTTTAAATTGCAGGAAAGTGATAGTTCATCAATTTCAACAGGAGTGATTGTTAATAATTATTGTTATCGTTATTATTGTTATTAATTATTCCTATTAATGTTAATAATATTCACTTCGAAAAAATCCTACAAAGTTGTAGTTGAAACACAAAAATTCACTTATAGTCAAATTTTCAATTAGGATAAGCTAAACAATTAACTGGAGTCAAGTAAATTAATTCTGTGAACAATTTGTTATTACTATTATTAATATTATATTTTAATAATGCTAGGAAGATGCGGGTTTTTCTGAAATTTCTGGCTTTTTGTTTATGAACAAATAATAAGTCAACCACAACAAAAATGATTTTTGGAATGGTATTCAATACCAATTCAAACAATATTATTAACAATGATAAAAAATTGTTTAAGCAATTATTTTGTTAACTTGAAGTCATTATTACTCCACTCCAAATGAAAATTCGACAAAAAGTCAGAAATTTGGAAAGAAAAGCATCTTTTTATCATTATTCGAATATAATGTTATTATCAATCAGGATAAATTGTCTAAACAATTAACTTTCGAGACTCTAATTAATCAGTTGACTTATCTTAATTGAAAATGTGACTAAAAGTGATTTATTAATTATTATATTATATTGAAATTAATATTATATTACTAACATTAATGATAGATTGTTTAAACAATCACTATTGTCAACGTTGATGAAATATCACTGCCCTCTAAATAAAACATTGGACAAGAAATTGAAAATTTGTGGAAATACCGCGTCTTTCTAAATCCATTCTATGAGAAAATTGTTAAAAACAATAATAAATTGTTTTAAAAAGTTATGTGGACATCTAATCATCAGTATGAGATGGCCTCTCATGTGTCAGAAATAAATTTCACTGAAAAAACCGTAAAGACAGTCATAACTACCGCGACAAACTTCGCGAAATCCATTTTTTCACTTATGGGCTTTCTTTGGGACCCTGTAACACATACTTATAGTGATGGTATTTGAAAAGTCATATCTTATTCGTATTCTATGGCTAATTGTGAAGAGAAATGTTGAGTTTCATCTCGATTAAGATAATATTGAGGATTTTGAATAAGATTTACAAAAACAGTATTTTTTTCTTACTGGAAATACATGTTAAAGTTCATTTTTTAAAACCAAAAAAGTGGATTTATTTTTCTTTGGTTTGGAACAAATTTGTGGTGTGTTCCCATACAAATTCTACATAAAATTGTTTGGTCCACCCTAATCTGCAACCAAAAGAAGTTAATCTTTAACAGTATAGTAACATTTTCAACAAAATAGTTAAATTTGCAACAAACATATATGACTTCTCAAGAAGAAGTGCATTAATGGAAATATTTAAACCAAAAATGTTCTAATTGTGAATCAAATCAGTCAAATTCATCCAACAACGACCAATTATCAAAAAAATAGTTGGATCTTCAACAGAAACAGATTAATGTTTAGCCAAACAGTTCCATTTTCAATTAAAAAGATACATACAGATGAATTTTTAAGATAGTTGTTAACATTTTAACCAAATGATTGAATTTTCAACCCTAAAAGATGATTTCTCAACAAAAATGGTCGTAGTTGATATTTCAACTGGTAAAGATGTAATATTACATCAAGCCAATTTCAATTCAACCAAGGAAGATAAATTTTCAGCAATAGATATACATTTTATATGCCAAAAATCCATGTCCATTTTCTCGGTGAGGAGCTGGTGAGGAGCTGAAAAAGCTGCTCAACTCACGGCGGGATTCGTATAGCGTCCACTTTTGCGGAGAGTTCTCCGGCATCCCGTGTCAACTCCTTTCCTTCGATATCACACAACTCGCCTTGCGGCGTTTGACTCGAGAGAGATGAGCATAACGCACTGCAAAGTGTTAACGTTCAACGCATGTCCATGTCATTGCTCAAGAAGAGGCGAACGCCACAGCTGGCCACAGACCCCTTACAGGTCCGGGACGGGACCCACCAAGAAAATGTTTTCAGTCCCCTTAACGCGATTCATGGCGTCGCGTAAACTCATTTAACTCATAGGCGGAGGAGACAAGATGCAGATCTGCTATATTCTCCCCTCTGCCTAGAGAAGAGAAAAGTGGCGAGCGTCACCTTGCTCCCAATCCCTGGGTTTTACCGACCTATGTTAAAATGATAATATAAAAAGTTACCGACCTCCCTGTTTTACCGACTGATGGTAACGTGACTCCCTACCTTACCGACCTATGGTAAAATGATAATATAAAAAGTTACCGACGTCCCTGTTTTGCCGACTGATGTTTAGGTGACTCCCTACCTTACCGAATTATGATAAAATGATTATATAAAAAGTCACCAACCTCCCTGTTTTACCGACTGATGGTAATGTAGATCCCTACTTTACCGACAGAGGGTAAATGATAATATAAACATTACCGACCTCCCTGTTTTACCGACTGATGGTAGCGTGACTCCCTACCTTATCGACCTATGGTAAAATGATAATATAAAAAGTTACCGACCTCCTTGTTTTACCGGCTGATGATAATGTAGATCCTTACTTTACCGACCGATGGTAAAATGACAAATTAAAAGCACTGACGTACCTGTTTTACCGACTGATGGTAATGTAGATCACTACCTTACCGACAGATGGGAAGATGATAATATAAAAGGTTACCGACTTACCTGTTTTACCGACTGCTGGTAATGTAGCTCCCTACCTTACCGACCGATGGGAAGATGATAATATAAAAAGTTACCGACTTACCTGTTTTACTGACTGATGGTAAGAAACTGTTTTACTGATCCATGATCACTTAGCACAGAACAGAACCTTATAATGTTAACTTAGCTGAAATCACCGTTACGAAACTCACTTTTGACCGACTGCAGGTAACTTAGCACGGGAAATGAACCCTCCCTTCGCCAGTGGCGCCATCTGTTGGTAACTTAGCACGAAACAGAACCCTCCATTAGTCAGTGGCGCCATCTGTTGGTGTCTGTAACTTAGCACGGAACAGAACCCTCCCTTAGTCGGTGGCGCCATCTGTTGGTGTCGGTAACTATCGACGGTGGCGCCATCTCTCGGAATTTGAGCTCGTACCGGCATAGCCC
Source organism: Andricus quercusramuli (assembly GCA_932178445.1). Taxonomy (NCBI): domain Eukaryota; kingdom Metazoa; phylum Arthropoda; class Insecta; order Hymenoptera; family Cynipidae; genus Andricus; species Andricus quercusramuli. Next base: position 13,445 of record CAKNXH010039764.1, on the reverse strand, counting down.
AACTACTTTCCCTTAATGCCATAAGTGAAGATATATTATCCTTACTTTTTATGGCTTTTTGCACAATATCAACAATTCGTCCTAGTGAATCACATTGGCTGATGTAACCGCCCAACGTGGCAATAAGCAGCAGTCGATCAACATTCCTCCGATGAGTAAGCGCTTCCTGGTTAGTTTGGTTATCCATCGACATCATTGGGCTCATAGTTCCCTTAAACTGATAGCTCCAAGCTGCGCTAATTACCTTCTCAGAGAACACAGTTCAATTTATTCTATACCATTAAGCCGTTTCCCTTTCGGCGAGCCTCTATGGGTAGGCGTGACACTACCCGATTCGGGTAGTGTTTCTAGGTGGATAGTTTCTTGTAGTAAATAACTACAAGTGTGGGCTCACCACACCCACGACCGCCAACAGCAACGCAGTAGTATTATTCTCGAACGGTCACTCATCCAAGTACTAACCGCGCCCAACACTGCTTAACTTCAGTGATCTAACGGGAACTGGTGTTTCCAGGGTGGTATGGCCGTTGCAAAATACACTATGAAAACAAATTGCCGTCGACCGTTCTTCACGTCAGAGCATATGGTTAAGACTGGTCTGCATCCGAAAATGAAACCTTGTGAAAAATGCTTCGGAAGAATACTATCAGGTGTAACCCTTCCACTTTTCTTATAGCATTCCAACTTTTCTACAAAAAAAAACCTCTCCCTTCAAACCCATAAATAGCGATATATGCTCAAAACTGAGTGATACAGTGAAAAATTATTAAACTTGTAGCTAGTTTCCTACTCCACCCACTGTGGCATCTTTCATGATTTGTTTGTCGTTATGAATGTGTCATTGTGACTTGAAAAATTAAAATGAAAAACTGTAAGCATGTGCTTCGATCATAGAGTTACCTATACAATAAGGTTTAATTCATATCAGTCATATCCATCAGTGCAGAAAAGATATTCTCAAATACCATCTACCAGCGTTTCACTCGCATCCACACATCCCTATGACACGTATGAATTTGACCTTGATAAAAACTAGCGCATACAGATATTTATCAAAATAGTCTCCAATGATAGGTCAAAATCAATAAAAAATCGTCCAATTGTAATTTAAAATTTGTCGATACATTTCGGCTCAAGGCCTCAAGGTGACCAATATAACCTTTTTGTTCCAAATCTGTGATTAATTTGTTGCATTTTTCTTGTAAAGTAGAAGTATATTCAAACTTGGAAATAGAATAGAGCTTTTTATCTTAGAGCATGGAATAAATTTTATTCAAAATCGGACGATTTTCGCGTATTCTCGTCCTAATCTCGGAGCGGGAACTGCACGATTCTGGGTGGGGGTTTTTCTCGTCCGCCGGACGGGTATACGCTGAAATCGACAACTTGCGCATGTCAAATGATGGCATTCCCTCTCTTCTTTTTCACTGTGGCACGTGAAATCTAGGGAGTCGATGTTTTTGGTACGGTGCGTAGTGCACAAACTCCCCGAGTGACGCATTATCAATGAATAATTTTTTTATTGCATGCAATATTTTTTTTGGAATTTTTCTTTTTAATTATAACTGAATACATTTTTTTATGAATAAATTTTAAACTCTTATTAGTAATTTGTATTAAAAAAGTCATTTTCCATGTATACAGTTCAAATTTTCCCGCAATTTTGACTCCAGCAACTACCGCAACTACCGACGAACAGGTTCACCTGCTTTTGTAACCTCATAACAATCATTAGTTTGATCATTCTTCATGAAGAATTGCTTTTTTTTATGACGGGGGGCTCCGCCACCCGAACCCCCCGGCGGGGGCTTCGCCCCCTGCACCCCTACCAGGGCTGCGCCCTGTACCCCGCGCCCCCCCCTTCGCCCACAACTTCAATCAGGTTACGTATTCTTTACGCTTTTTCTGATCTTGTTGTCAACATTTTAGTGCAGTCACGTGGTAGGCCGATTTTGAATAAAATTTCGTGTGTCATGAGACCGTAACCACATCGGACGAGTCCGTCAAAGGGAGATAGCAGCTGTAACATTGCCTTTGTCAGCATTAACAAACATAATATCGGGGTTCTCAATTTTAAAACTTCTAATACAATTTATGTTCATTAAATTATCAAACTTTTGTTTATTTTTGAATTTAATCTGAGAAACAGAATCCAAAATTGATTGAGTACATCGATTATGAATGACATTCTTATCATCTCGATCTAATTTGTAAATGCCAGTTTGAATCGAAGGAATGAAATTTTGAACTTTCAAATCATTTATGTGGTAATTATTGGATGAAAATTTTGGACCTAAGGAAATGAAATTTATGACTTCCTCAGGGATATCAATTTTAGTAAGATTTTTAAACCAGTTATTACTGTAAACAATTCTGCTTTTATGAATTTTATTCTTTTGTAATTTTCCAAATTTATTGATGGAAGAAAGTTTTTTATGTTCAAAAAGTTTTTCAAATTTAAAATTTTCAAAAATGAAAAATTTATTTAAAATGTGACGTGGGATAATTTTTTTGACAATAAATTCAATGTTATTTAATCTGGAATTAATTTGATTTGAAGAAAAGTGAACATCTTTGATTTCAAGATTAAGAATGTTGATAGACAACTGAATGAATAGATAACGTGTACGTTTTGAATTATTCTGATCGCTAAAACATAAATTTGAATGTTTAAGCTTATGAATGATTTGTAGCGAAATTAAACCAGAACATCTGCAGCGGAGTAGAAAGATCCTTTGGCTGATAATGGTAGCCTTCTTATTGTTCAAATTAGACCATTCTCTTAAGAGTATTGCAAAATAATCTCCATAAAACCAAGGAATAGGCAAGAAGAAACGACAGACACGGGATATATTAGTGAAATTCATTGTTGATAATAAAGTCATGACCTTGTAGATATGTGTCAAAATAGTCTCCATTGATAGGTCAAAATCAGTGAAAATTAGTCCAATTGTAATTTAAAATTGTCGATACGCTTCGGCTGCTATGTCAGTCCTTATCAGTCAAAATATTTATTACTAAAGAAAAATAATTTACATCGAAGTTAAAACATTCACAAAAATCATTTACAAAATTCATAAAAATAAAAGGAGACCAACCTGATTTTATAGGGGTAAAAAATATCAAAACAATTCATAAAATTGAAACCTCCACTTAAAAAGTGAAGATAGTAAAAATATCGAACACTTCAAATATGTTTAAAATAAAACAAAACTTGAATTATGAACGAAGGACAGAAACCATTAATGAGTTGTTGACGGATGACATTGTCAGACTGGAGAAATTATTTGTAGAAGTTCTAAAATTGAGAAACCAATTATAAAGGTACCCTAGTAGCAAGATAACTGCAGACTGGCGCAAGCTGGGCGCCAGAAAAAGAAGAATCTGTTTGCAGGCTAGCGCCCGGCTGGTTCCGCTTTAGCGTGCTGTTCTGGCATCAGAGTCTGGTGTAGCAGATCCTTGTCCAGATTGGTCATGATATACACCAGAGAAAAATGAAATAACGTAAAATGGTACTAAATAGGTTTCTGTAATAGTTTTACACTACATTCGAGCCCTTTCTGGGAGAATATACTGCGGAGACGTCACAAAATTCCAGGAGACACACTGAAATATTAAAAACATAACCTGTTGTCGTATAGGCTTGCATGCTTGCATGTTTGGTCATACTTGTGACTCGTTCAAATTTCCGATTGCTAGATTTTCAATTTCATTATTTATATCCTACATTAATTACTAGTGTTTAAACTAAATACCAGAATCTGGTTCCTTTATTCACCAGATTCTGTTTTTCGTCTGGTGTGATCATTTCTCCCGCCAGTCTGGTCGACTAGAGGGAGCAGATGCTGAGCCAGAGTCTGGCCTCTGTCATACAAGGCAGACGTTGCTACTAGGGTAAGTATACCATTGATGATAATACAGGTAGTGATTATACCATAATTTGGTAAGTCGTTTATATTGGTCTGGAAAAATATTATGCTCGAATCTAATATTTACGTTACCAACATTTTTGTTAATGGAAAATTTTCAACTATTTTTCTGCGAACCGTGCTAGGTTCAACTGAAAGAATTTTATAATGTTCAAAATCAAAATTGTGTCCAAGCTCTAAGTAATGTTCCGAAAGTGCAGCATGATTAGCCCTCGGTCCCACTTCTGGGTCAAATTGACCCATACATCAACTTTGGTTATGTATATAACGTACACCTGAATTTTCATCTTAATATTATGAAAATTAAAAAAGTTATGAATTTTTCAGTACAAAATTCTTTCAAAACATTTTTTTTTTCGGGAATTTTTTTTATGTGCAATTCATTATAAAATTATTTTCGGAATATACCAATGCATTTTACATTAGTTCTAGTATATCTGAGAATTTTTTCAATTCAATCGGACGTATTGGTATAAAATGGTACGCGATCAAAAAGTGCGAGGGTCAAATCGACCCAGTGTAGGGATCTCGATCGAAAAAATTGGTGGCAGGACCGAAGGCTAGAAATGCCAGGGTTCCTGATAGAATTGAAATTGCAGTCTTTGCATGCTTATTCATAAACTACCACATAATACCAAATTCCACATACGTTGGTGAAACTGGCAGATCAATCGAAACCCGTACACGTGAACACATAAATTCTATCAGGAACCCTGGCGCTTCTAATCATACTGCTCTTTCGGAAAATGACTTAGAGCTTGGACACAATTTTGATTTTGAACATTATCAAATTCTTTCAGATGAACCTAACACAGCTCGCAGAAAAATAGTTGAAAATTTTTCATTAACAAAAATGCTGGTAAAGTAAATATTAGGTTCGAGCATAATAATTTTCCAGGCCAATATAAACCTCTTACCAAATTATAGTATAATCACTACCTGTATTATCATCAATGGTATACTTACCTTCATAATTGGTTTCGCAATTGTAGAGCTTCTACAAATAATTTCTCCAGTCTGACAATGTCATCCGTCAACGACTCATTAATGGTTTCTGTCCTTCGTTCATAATTCAAGTTTTTTTTTATTTTGAACATATTTGAAGTGTTCGATATTTTTACTATCTTCACTTTTTAAGTGGAGGTTTCAATTTTATGAATTGTTTTGATATTTTTTACCCCTATAAAATCAGGTTGGTCTCCTTTTATTTTTATGAATTTTGTAAATGATTTTTGTGAATGTTTTAACTTCGATGTAAATTATTTTTCTTTAGTAATAAATATTTTGACTGATAAGGAATGACATAGCAGCCGAAGCGTATCGACAATTTTAAATTACAATTGGACTAATTTTCACTGATTTTGATCTATCAATGGAGACTATTTTGACACATATCTACAAGGTCGTGACTTTATTATCAATAATGCAGATATTTAATTATTGAAGCATTGTCCTGGTTCGATAATTTAATCCCCTACTTTTCTCATTTTCAGTCAATTATATTCAAGCATTTTTCATAAAATGTGCCTAGACCTGTCTTCCTCCCACCCATAATGTCTCTATACCCTTATGCTTAAGATCTCTGAGTAGTCAGCTAAGAGTTATTTTCTCTGTGTCTTTGAAGCAGAACCTACAATGTCGCAATCTATGGCTAATGTTGAAAAAGGAACTGAAATTTCCTCTTTTACTGATACAACTTCTGCTGCTGCTACTAAAAACAGAGTTCATATGACGGAAGTGAATGCATCACGTAAGACAAACAAACATCTCATTTACCACACTGTACGCACTCAATGACTCATGCTGTAAAAACGCTATGGTTGGTCTTTAAGTGCAGTTAGATGGCAGTTTCAAGCCTATTGTAAAAGTTGTGTTTAACAAGCTACAAGGAATTACTTTTAGGGCGGCAACATGTTCTAAATTCCAACAGCAGTTTAGAGCCATAAGTGTTTCCTTTGAAACTAAGGACTATTCAATGTCAAAGCAGAAACCACTCGAGATTAATGACAAAATAGTGAAGTTCACGACGTCATTTGATGAAAAGACTATTTTTCTACAAAAAACCTGCTACTAAGGGTGATTGTAGGGATAGAGAAAATTGTGAAAATGCATGTAAACATAAGAAACAAAACTTTTTTGTGCCTGAAGCGGCTATGAAAAAAGCTAGCCTTATTGGTTTGAAAAATATGATGTTATGTATGAATGAGTATCTTGGAATTCTTCAAGCCTTTCATGTTTTGGTAGAAAATTGTATGTCTCGAATTGTAGAATTATCAACCGAGCATTGTATTTCTATTAAAATACTCGAGCCATCACAGAATTTCATTTTTGAGTTGATAAACCACGAAAAGTGTGACGAGTCAACAAATTTAATGTATGAATATTTATCGTCGAAATTCAACGACTATTACATTGATAATATTTGTCATGAGGATGGCCGTGTATTATTCACCCATGTAAATTGTAGTGTCCAAAAAATGTACTAACAAGAATCACGTTGAACTGACCATGTTGAACCATTCTGGAAAGTTGTTATTTTACGTACGCGTACTTCAGCAATACGAAACATTTGTAGATTACTACGTGCATTCTATTTTTCTTCTTAAACAATTTTAGTCACTAAATGTAACTAAATTGAAATGTACAATGTTATGTTTGCATTTAAAAATCCTCACCTCTCTAGTGAAAAATGATGGAGAGGATAGAGTGTCATTGTACCAAGGGTTTCTGCTGATTATCGTTACAATAAATAATAAGCTCTTGTGGAAAATTGTCCATGGATGAACCTGAGATACCGGGCAAACACTCAGAGCATACAGCATTATCTTTGCATGCTCTACAGGCTCTACAAGAATGGACGAACCGTTTCCCCAGCTGATCGGGGGACAACAATGACACCACCAAACCATCAAAAAGTTGTAGTTGCGGTTCAAAATGATTTGAGGCGTAGAGCATTCGACGGTGGGTCGACAAAAACTGCCGATCACCCATAAATTCGGGGTGCTGAAAATAATTCACATGGATACAAGACGACGAACCAGCGAACCGCCCGCATTCAGTGGATGAATCAACTCAATGATGAATTTCTGGAATGCTACGGTGCCAGCATTAGCTCTATTCACATAGGCTTTACGGCGCGTATTCAGACAATGTGGTGCGAGAAACACCCAGATCTTCAGCATGTTTCGCATCAGTCTTTGCCAAATCAAGGCCGCTAGGTCTCAAAGAAGGGATATGTATGCCGAGCACTTCCTCGACCGCTACGTCAACAAGCTGCAGACGGAGGTGAGATAGTGACATTAAAACCAACAGCGGAAAGCAGGCTCCTTTTAAGTGATAATCGCGATTTGCGGACAAGGAGGAAAATTAACATCCAATATCATTTTAAGTCCCAAGACCTGGCTGAAATGTATGTCTCCCTTCGTGAGGATATCTCGAAGAAGTCCAACCTCTGGACCATAAATTGTTTGGTTTATGGTGGGGCGCGAGCTCTGCCTGATTAAAATCGAAGTCTAAAACCGATGACGGATCAAAAGGCCAAAACACGCTGCTTCAACTGAACAAGAAGATTGGATAGGCAAGACAGAATACGTCCCGTGTTTAGTGTGCCAAAGCTGCTGACAATCAAGCATGATATTGTTAACAAAATCTGGGTTTTACCTGACGCAAGGAGGAGGATACAGCAGAGGGAGGGATGGGTCAGAGAGAATGAACAGTTTCTCGCTGACCCATCGCGCCTGTTCAGAGATCTCTCTGTTTCTGTCAAAAAACCACACAAGCCCAATGAGGCAGAGACTTTCTGAAGAGATATACAAGATCCCGAAGAAACTGAACTTGAAAGAAGTTAAAAGTAATATCATCCACTTCGAGGAGCTTTGCGACAACCTCACAACATCTGAGGAGGAATGTCCGTCAATCACTGCCACGGAGGTGAAAAAGCACTTAGGTGTTAGGACGCACTATACTCCTACCAAAGAAAGGCGTCTTATCCAACCCAGAGAACTACTGGCCAATAAATTACTTGAGCAGACTGTGTAAGATCTTTACAGCAGCCCTGAACGACAGGATTGTTCGAAGAATTGAGCCTGTCTGTGTGGAGAGAGATGTACGAACAACGTTTCGGGGTTGCAAATGCTTAGGTAATTGAAATCCAGTGTTTTGGTATAAAATGTGAGAGAAACAAATGTTTTATTACTACTAATTGAAAATGGAACTAGTAGAGCGTAAAAGAGAATACAAACGACGGAGTTTCTCAAGAAAATCGGTTTTCACAGCTGTTTCAACAAAATTAAAAAAAATAGTTTGGCCCTTCTTCCTAAAATATTCCTAATGTACCAATGATCACATATAAATTTATAAAAAATTTCATTATTTTTGCAATTACCTGGCACACAGCTCTTAATATATATTTTATCGCCTTTTATGTTCGAATGATACTTTCACAATGAGTGATGATTAATTTTGTTACTAATATATTCACCACTCATAAATATCGGTGTTACCTTTAACTCGTCCCATACATTTGCATTGTGTTTTACGTGTGTAGATCGGTACATAAATGAGAGCGGCTGATTTGCACAGCGACGCGACGCGACGGTCCGTCTTAATTTAACATAGATTACACAGATCACAATAAACCAAGTTGATAGGGTCAGTCCCGACCGTAATCCTTGATTAACGGATTTAATTATAGGACTCTGAGTATGTGTGTGTGTTGAGGAAGGAGGGCTGTGTGCAGCGCGCGGTCATTAGAGAGGCCTTAGTAATACGTGTGTCAATGTATAGACACATCATAACACATCTACACATGGATTCATCATCTTCAATTCTATGGCGTGCTCCAGTCTGATTACATAGGGGGCTTGGCATTTCAATTTGCCTTTAATTTTTACCTACAAATTACACGGACATACTTTGTAGCCTTACACAGAAAAACGCTGATCCTGAAAAGTACGCTGATTCGGTGCTGTTTTGTGTTGCAACAAAATTTGGCACTGGAGAATGAAAATGCAGCTATGTGCATATTATAGTTTTACACTTGCGGTATTCTCATCTTTAAAAAAAATCCGATTTTAAGAACATAAAAAATAGCTGCAAAAAAGTGTGTATAGATGTTCGGTGCCGTGAGCTAGGTTGCTATCCATTGTTCTGATTCGATATACTGCAGTAGGCGGAATCTGCTGGACAGCACTGCCGTACAAACTAAAAACATACATGAGTGAAATTTTTATGAAAAATGAGTTTTTGGTGTCACTGGATTCGTAAGAGAAAGCTGCATCTAACTAGGGCAGGGCTCACCACATTCAGCAGGTGCAGACTGACACGACAAGTGCGAGACTGACAGAAACTTTTTCTTTAATTTTTTTCTTTGTTTTCCAGGAATCGGTCGAAGGGTTAGGGTCGTCACGGTCAACCGGCACGTACTTCACAGCGGGGCTTCCGAATTTTTTATATTTGAACCCACAAAAAAAACCATTGAAACGGCGACTCAATGAATTGCATATCTTTCAATTGCAGATTCAGATATTCAAAACTGAATTAGTTTGCAATATGAACCGTTTCTGTTGTTTTTGAATGAGGTGCAAGTGAATGGATTTTTCTCCTGAGAATTTAGAATACATTTTATTTCAAATTTTCAGTTTACTTTTTTCCGAAATTAATTAATTTTATCGCCAAATGAAATTTCAGATTAAATTTTCAAAAAGAAGGATAAGTGTGGACAAATGTGAATGAAAATTGATGAAGAAAAAAGAAAAATTTTTCATTTCTTGAATATTGATAAAAAAAAGTATTTTTCGAATTCGCAAAACAAAAATTCTGTATGACGTTATGCTTATTTGAATTCTGTGATTTTTTTTAAAGGAGTCAAATTTTTTCTTTACCCCTCTATAACTTTTGACCAAATTGAGATGCTTTTCATTTTATTTTATGTTTGATAGAGTTTCACGTCTTCTTTTGAAATTCACAAAAAAAAAATATAAAAGAGATTAAAAACTGATGAAATGACTACGGTTTTTCGTGAAAATATTAACCCATCAATGCTCAAAGTGACCAGAATTTTTCACTGATTTCGACTGGATAACTTTTGATGAACGATTTGAACGTTGTCACATGATGCTGGAAAGTATTCAAATTTGGTCATCGATAATTTTCCTTGGAATATATGCACCTAAAAAATTTTTTGGAAATCGATGATTCCAATATGGCGACCATTTAAATGTGACATAACGAGTGTTTCTAACACCTTGTGGATTCTTCGTTGGGAGTGCTTTTTTTCAAAAAATGCTTCAAACAAAAGTTTTACATTTCAACGAGTTTTTTTGAAAATTGGCCTCAAATTCTGGGCCCAAAGTATTTTTGGGCCTTATCTACAGGAAATTTCACGATAGAATACCTATTTTTCAATTCGAAAATTTGGGCCTTATGTACACTCTTGCGGCTACTCGAAACTTTTTGTAGTCTTATGGGGCTCAAATAATCTTCAGTGATGCAAAAACTCATAGATTCATAATCTACGTGAGATACTTCGTTGCTTCTATCAATGGCAAAGGGCGCTCCAACTGCAGAATTGATTGAATGGGCCCAAAAATGTGAATTATGAATTGTATTCAACATGAACCTGAGTGATTCTAGTGTTTTATGATGAGATTCATGATTTCATTCCGAATGCCAGAAGTGGATCGGCATTGTCGGTACTGTCCGAAAAGTAGATAAGACCCAATTCAGAATTCGGGAAATACCTATTTTTACAGGAAATCTCACCTAGATTATGAATCTATGAATTTTTGAATCATTGAAGATTATTCGAGTCCCATAAGACTACAAAAAGTTTCGAGTAGCCGCAAAAGTGTACATAAGGCCCAAATTTTCGAATTGAAAAATAGGTATTCTATCGTGAAATTTCCCGTAGATTCTGAATTTCAAATGGGAAATGAGATATTTCCATTATTCAACATTGTCTTGACCCCAAGAGGCCTAAAAATATACATGAGTATGCAATAGTGTACGTAAGGCCCAAAAATTGAATTTTGAGTTCATGTATTCTTAAATGAAGTTTTCCTTAGATTCCGAATCTGAAATCAAAAATGAGATTTTTTCTACTATTTAACATGTTTTGGGACTCATAAGGCTCAAAAATACTTTGGGCCCAGAATTCCAACTCCCAGAAGAATTCCAACTCCCAGAAGAACTCCCTACGAAGAATCCACACGGTATCAGAAACACTCATTATGTCACATTTAAATGGTCGCCATATTGGAATCATCGATTTCCAAAAATTTTTTCAAGTGCATATATTTCAAGGAAAATTATCGAGGACCAAATTTGAGTACTTTCCAGCACCATGTGACGTTGTCAGGGTCATTTTTATGATTGCAGGAAAAAAAACTGAAAAAAATTTACTTTTTTCAAAAAATGGCAAAAAAAAGGGCATAAGAAATAATTTTTCGTCAGTTTCGTCGCCAGATTCGGAAAGAGCGATCCCGAAAGCTTATGAATATGTATTTCATTTTTTTTTTAGTGCGTTTTCATCAAAAGTTATCCAGTCGAAATCGATAAAAAATTTTGGTCACTTTGAGCATTAATGGGTTAAAAGTCAATTTCCTTAGAAAACAAGCACTTATATTATGTGTCAATTTTTCGTGAAATTTGTAATTTCAGAAGGAACACATTTTTTTCATAAAAGAGAATGTTTTTCATAAAATCGAATTTTCAAATGTTCCTAGCAAACAACAACAGATACGGAAAAATTCAAAGAATATGACTTCCATCTAATTTTAACTATTAAAAAGTCAACCAAGAGTATCTTTCGGATTTTTTTCAACGGACTCTTTTCAACAGATTTGTAGAAAATTCGTAATTTCGTTCCTAACTTTCAATAATTTTTTAGGAAAATTAAACATTTTGTTGAAAACGTATGTATTTTGATGAAAATTTGCCTTCTTTCGTTGAAAAACAATTTTTTGGTTAAAAATACAACTGTTGCAGATAATTAATCTGTTTTAGTTGCTAATTCAAGTATTTTGTTGAAAATTCATTCTCTTCGTTATACTCAACCAATTTTTCTATTTTAAAATTGATTATTTTTTTGTTCAGAAATCAATATTCCACTTTCCGTTGAAAATTCAACTCCTTGGTTGAAAGCTGAATTACTACTTTGAAAATTAATTTTGTTGTTAAAGATGTATCATTTTAGTTGAAAATCGGTTGTTTTTCATTGGTTAAAAATAATTTTTTTCAACTGAAAATTTAATTATTTTGTTTAAAATTCAACAAATTGGTCGAAAAATAAATTTTTGGTTGAAGATTCGTCTGCTAGGCTTGAAAATTCAAATATTTGGTACACAATTAAATTATTTTATACAAAATTCGTTAATGGTTCATCTTCTCTGATTGAAAATATTATGTTTGTTTTTGAAAATTAATTCGTTTTTCTTGAAAGTCAATTTATGGTGTTGAAGATTCATAATTTTCGTTTAAAAATTCGTTGTTTTGTTGGTTAAAAATCAATCCTTTTAACTAAAAATTAACATATCTAGCTGAACATTAACTTTTTTTTTTGAAAATTCATATTCTCGGACTGAAAATTCAAGTGTATTGTAAAAAGTTCACTTTTTTGGCTAAAAAAAAAAAAATTTCCACCACCATGTTAAATTTTCAACAGAATAGTTGAATCCTTAACCCGAATAATTTGATTTTTAACCGAAGCAGGACAAACTTAATTACTGACTGATTGATGGTTTGCATCGTCGCAAACGCCTCGAGAAAGGCTCAGGCAGGACAAATTTACTTATTGACTGTGTGACGGTTTGCAACAACGCAAACGCCTCGAGGAAGGCTCAGGTAGGACAAACTTACTTATTGACTGTATGATGGTTTGCAAAATTGCAAACGCCTCGAGAATGGCTCAGGCAGAAGAAACTTACGTACTGACTGTGTAATGGTTTGCAACATTGGAACGGCCTTGAGAACGGCTCAGGCAGGACAAACTTACTTATTGACTGCATGATGGTTTTCAAAATTCCAAATGCCTTAACAATGGCTCAGGGAGGGCCAACTTACTTACTGGCTGTATGATGGTTTGCAACATTGCAAAAGCCCCGAGAAAGGCTCAGGCAGGACAAAATTACTTACTGACTGTGTGACGGTTTGCAACAGTGCAAACGCCTCGATAAAGGCTCAGGCAGGTGGAACTTACTTACTGACTGTCTGATGGTTTGCAACATTGCAAACGTCTCGAGGAAGGCTCAGGCAGGACAAACTTACTTATTGACTGTATGATGGTTTTCAAAATTGCAAATGCCTCAAGAATGGCTCAGGGAGGGCCAACTTACTTACTGGCTGTGTGCTGGTTTATAACATTGCAAACGCCTCGAGGAATCCTTAGGCAGGACAAACTTACCTACTGACTGTGTGATGGGTTGCAACATTGCAAAGGCCTCGAGAAAGGCTCAGGCAGGACAAACTTATTTACTGATCGTGTGATAGTTTGCAACATTGCAAACGCCTCGAGAAAGG
>CAKNXH010039762.1:0-10486 GCA_932178445.1 Andricus quercusramuli | reverse complement strand
TTCCAAAATTTAAAAAATGTTAAAGATCCCGAAATTTGTAATTACCTCAATTTTAAACTAAATTTTCGAAATATGATATTCTTGAAATTACTGACATTATAAATATAAAGCTCCAGAAATTCCAAATTTCCGAAATCATTAACCTAGAATTTTGAAATCACAAAAATTTGTCAAACAGCCCTTCACAGCTGTAGCTTATATTTTAGATTTTTTTTTTATACTACAAGTTATGTTAGCTGCGAGGTTTTCTCAGGAGTTCCGAATGCGTAGGTAGGGGGTTCGAGCCCACAGTGAATAATAATTTTAATAGCGTGCGATTATTTGTGTAGTGATTGTTTGTGTAATAGTAAATAATTATGTACTTGAATATGTGAAAAAATATTAAAGCATCATGATAATAATAATGATAATAAAAAAGATTTTTTTTAGGCTAAAAATCGGCCATGATTTTATAGAACTGTTCTCTATAGTTTCGAGACTTCTCCGATGTAGACTGTATATTAGCTGGACTTTTAGATTTTCTAGAACTATTCTACGTTTTTCGCATTTTAGAGAACTCTGTATTAAATTTTGTAGAATAGTTCGATGCAATGTAAAACCAAGAAGATTTTAACTTTTAATAAACTACCCGTCGTATCCTCTACTATAGGACTAGTTCTATAAAATTTAATGAAATTTTTTTTTCCGTGCACGCTTGCCCAAACGCGCGGTGCCTATGTGTGCTCGTATGTGTGCTCGTATGTGTGATATTTTTCCTTTTTATATTTCAGTCGGAAATTTTCAGGAACTGTTCGTAGGAAATTCGAACTGTTCGTAAAAAACTCTAAAATTTATTCATACATTTCCCATAGAAATAAGGATGTAGTGTTTCATTTTTTGATCTCGTATCCGAGACCTAGCTACAAGTTCGTGACTTTTCCACGGATACATTTTTTCCGTGTAGCGAGCGCCAGATACAGCTTGCATTGTACACTGCGTGCCTCGCGAGAGTAGAGGTTACACTTTTGCTCAGTAATCCTTGTTCCTTCTACGTGCAAAAATTATAGTTTCGCATTGTAACGCATACGGATATGTATATATACACTGCGCGCATTCTATACACAATTTATAAATAGATTAGATCAAAACCTTCGACAACAAAAATGATGTGAAATGTCGATCGATTTGGAAGGGAAAACATTATTTTATATATGATTTCTGCAGTTAATTTACGATTATTCTTACACAATTGCACGCACTTTGAAAAATCGTCCCCGCTGGGGAATTGAACCCTACCTAACTACCTAAAACCTGTCCTAAAACCTAAATCTAGCGCACGCGTTAGTCAAGTGAGCTACGGAACCGCTTAGATTTTTCTGACAAACTCTCGGCCAAGCTATTTCTTTGAGAAAAACGTGGCCAGCTAAGAAATGATAATAAATGTTTACTTAACATTTTTCTAATTAATCTCTTACTGATGGCATCTAATATTTTGTAACGAGCTTGAGAAAAATATTTCGCTTAGAAGTATTACCTCACACAGTAAATATATTATTAGTAATTGATATGTATTATTATCAAATGAATTAAATTAAAATTTTTTAAAAGTATTATACATATTTTGTATTATTGAAAATTAAGACTTGAAAAAATGATTTCGAAGGACATTTAAGGAATTTTCAATTTGACTTTATTATCATCTCACTTTATTTAAAATGCAATATTCATTTACGGAACTGATATATAAATAAAAAATAGTTTAAACATCGTAATAATATATCAAATGCAAAATCGAATTTTTTTTTCATGAAATGGTAGTATTTTCTACAAATATCAATGTCAAAAGGTTGCAAACATTATTGCTACTTCAAAATTGGAAATTAATTTGTAGGGGAGAGTCACCAGTTGCGGGCAATCTCCGGTTGTGGGCACCTCTGCGTAACAACTGACAGAATACAACTATGCCGGATCTAACTGGTGGTGTACTCGTATTCTGACAGTAGTACGCAGTTTTCGAGGTGATATCAAAGTAAATAGACGATTTGTGCATTAGCTGCGATCACATTGAAAAAAATAAGTAAAAATTAACGCATTTGTAATTTACCAATGTTTAAAAACTGCGATAAATCAAAGTAAATAATCTCAAACAGGTGAGTGTTATCGATATTTCTACAGTATTTTCGTTGTGATTGAAGATGTCACACCGATTTATATGCAAGTTATGAAACATCATATTTCCTTGATGCAACGATAATGGTCGTGAATTCCGGTTGTGGGGACTTAAATGTAGCTGGTTTTGGGCACATTTTTTCATTTAAAGCGTCTGTTTGACTTAAAAACTGTCAGATATCATCATTTATGCCGGCATAACATTTTCCATTAACGTTTTAACGTATTTTAGTTATTATTTTAGTTTACGTATTTCAACCACAACAACCCCGAAGAAGTCAACTACCTAAGGGGTTGTGCATAAATTACGTGACGCAATTTTCCGACAATTTTGACCCCCCACCCCCTATGTAACGCATTTTCCAACTTTTACCTGTAGTTTTTCACCATTATGTAATACTAAGCTAGACCCCCCGCCCCCAAAAATTGTTACGTAATTTATGCACGACCCCTAAGTCAAATACCTCTTTTTCATATTTTTGCCACTAAAGGCCTTCAAAATTAATAAACCTTGAAATTCTTCAGAATTAGGTGCGTTTTCTTTTAAATATCTCCATTTTCAGCGTATTTTCGAACGGTGCCCACAACCGGTTACGATTTTTTGTTTTGCCAAAAATGACAATTTCACAAAACTGGTCGTAAAATTTTTCTAGTTGACGAAATCAATGTACTTACTTCAGCAAAAAGTCAGCTGAGCTTTCCAATGAGATCCACATCACCGCATAATATGGACTCAAATGAAAATTATGGGCCAAAAACAAAATTGTGCCCACAACGCGAGACTCCCTACTGAAATTTTATTACAAATTTTTTTAAAATTATTATTTGAAAAAATTATATGTCGAAAACAATGCATTATACTACTAAAAAAAATTCTTCCAAATATAATATTTGAACCTGGGTGGCTTAATCAAGTACGATCCTAATAATTTTTAGTGTTATAAGAAATTAAAAATATCATAAGCAGAAAATTCCATAGTAGAAATAATGTTGAAAAAGTATTTTTTATACCGTAATGTCAACTTCATAGTAGTCATAGAGAAGCGTGAGTGCAAGTGAGACACTAGTAGATGGCGCATAATGGCATCTCTTTTGCACTTATGACTATGACTACTATGAATTTGGCCTCACTGTATATAATTCTTCAGAATATTTTTTAATTCTGAAAATTTTGTACAAAACAAAAAAAAACAGTATTAAAGTATAAAGTAGAGTTATATTATATTTATTTAATATAATATATAATATTATGATAAAAGTTAGTTAAATAGTTAGTGATAGTGACTAATTTGCTTTTCAATTTATTCTTTTTGACTAATTCGAATTTAAAGAGAATGCAAATATTCATTTTGGAATTATATCATATTATCAGCTTTTTTTAAAATTAATATTATTTTGGGAGTATTAATCTGCTTTAGATTTAGTGGTTGAAGAAAAATAATTGGGACCCTTATATATTACCTTATTAGCACTTAAAGTGTATCTATTATTCCCTGCCATAGTAATTAATATCTCCCGTACTGAGGAAAAACTTACGTAAGTTACTTCACGATTACGGTCTATTTTCTCATACCTGAAAATGTTAAATTCGACCTAAACGACAATGCCACTTACGTAAGCTTTTCCTTAGTAAGGTAGATATGGAGCTTAATATAATCTCAATACACCTTTTAGTTTTTAATTAGAAAAATAATTATTAATCAATGATTAATTATAAAAATAAACCTAATATTGTAAGAAATAAAACAAATCTCGATCAGCGAATAACACTATTTGAAAGTGGAGATATTACAATCTCGCCCAGTAACATTTTTTTCCTCAGTTCACACTGTAACTCTAACACTCTCAGTTAGCACTTGGCGCACTATGACAAAGGAAATGCTACAATTTCACACTGCGAAATTGGTGCGGGGTGAGACCCTATATTGGTATACCGGATTACTATTTCAAACTGGACTATCTACTTTGTAGCCCACTACCCAACGCAGTATGAAAGAGGATATCTTACAAGTTGTAAATTGTATAATTCACCATTTTTAATTCACAGTGGGAAAACGTAACATCTGCCAGTTCATAAGTGTAACCTTACAATGTGGAGCAGTAATTTAAACAGCGCCTACCAATGCTATTCGACTCTACAGTGCCAAACTGTAATAGCTGCTTTATGTATTGCTACAAATGGTATTTTGACCAGTATACTTTCAGGTTACTGGTTCACACTGGCATTCAATACTGTGAAAACTTCTTATTTCACAGTGGGTACGCTTTAAATCTTTGCTTTACTGTTCGAGATTGTACTTCTTACAATGTACTTTTTTCCGTGGTGTTCATGATTCTTCCAAATACGAAATCCGTAGACGTCAAGGGGCTGAACTTTTCCGATCGTGCCTTTTGATATAATCATTGGAATAATATTTTTTCTAGCAGGTGTTGCTAGCCCAGCTAGAAGTGCCAATGTGGGCGCCTTGAGCTAATGCGCTTGCATTAAGGTCGCACGCTAATTGACCGCAGTTAGCGCGGAATTCAAAATGGGTATTAGAAGAAATTCTTGTAATTACAATAAATAGTTATCATGACATGGACAAGAATGTGTATAAATTGTATTCATTAATTTTTTTTCTGAAATATAAGTTAGTGTTTGGAATTCAATGAAAATAAACTGTGACTTAGAAAATATATGTGTTATAAATTTTTTTCTGAACTGAAATCAAAAGTTATACAGTTTATGTGTAATCTCGTGCATGTTACAATCACTACTTATTTTTATCAAAATAATTGTCCAAAATGCTCATTTTCATTTTCGCACCAACCGCGGCAATCCAATGCGCGACCCTAACGCAAGCGCAGTAGCAGTAGCGGATCTCGCGCGTCGCGCTCAGATATTTATTCTTCGTGCCCGGTATGTTTTCCCATTGGTTTATTTTATTAATTATGCAGATCTAATTAAAACATTAGCAATAACCTCTCATTTAGAACTAATTTTTGTATCCATCTTCATATTTTAAATTTTGTACATATTTTAATGTATGTTAACTTTTTTAGCCATACTTTTAAATGAGAAAACAAATGATCTGTTCAATATAGAAATATAATTTACGTTATTATGTAGGTTTATAGCTATACGTAACGTAGGCAATGAACTTAAAAGGAACTTGGATTCTTTAATTCTATATGAACAGTAAATCCAAATTTGATGTACTCTATTTGAAAACGAGCTATTTTTGTTATTATTTATTTAATAGTATTATACTTGGGTTCAGAGCTGCTTATTTGGATGATGCAAAATAAAGCACAAACGACTCTTAAAAAAGTAATATTCTAAATAATATAATCATCCGACGTATTTGGTCTTCCGAGCTGTCGGTGAGGAACAAAGTATCTGCGACGTACATGTCTACCGTCCCGGTAGTACTCTATTCATTTGAAGTGGTTAAATAGACGAAGGAGGATCTCCATCCTTGGGATTATTAGCATTAGCATCGATCTCGTCCATCCCTCGATATCGGGTGCCGGAAGGTTATGCACATGAACAAAAGCATGCACCTTGAGTCTTCTGTTCCGCGACTTTACATCTCACGCCGTCAAGGTGATCGCGGAATACTGAATCTTGAATGTCTTCACAGCAGGATTATTCTGGGTATACAGTACACATAGTCGAAAATGGATAAGATCCTCTTCTTAAAATGGTCAGGAAACACGAAGAAGTGGACAAAGGGGCGTTTCCAAAAAAAAGCAGCGGAGGAGGCTGCTGAAACAATCGGCCATGACTTCAATATCAGGGGTGAGCAAAATGCATCAAATCTTATTCACCGCGAGTACTTATTCCTGAAGGCGCGGATTAAGAAAAAAACAGGAGAAAAACATTCGCGAACTGCTCCTTGACAGTCGCTCTCGTATGAGCTAACGTTTGCTTTCCTTAAATCACCCGGATTGAAGTCGGGCACGGCAGGTTTCATTTTGTCATGTCAATACGGTGTCATTTCCACTCTAGCATACCGTCGCCACATTTTGAGCCAAGACATTCCCGATGATAGCTGCAGAGCGTGTCATGCACACCCCGAGCATCTAGGACACATACTATCTACTTGTCCAACTAATGGGGAATGACCTACATCCACAGGCATAATGCGGCACTAAGAGTGCTCTATTACCATCTCGGTCAATCTTACGGCATTAGCCCGAATACCGCTCCGCTAAAAGCTACAAGGGAAATAGTCAATTCTCGAAAATGAGAAGTGCCGCATATACTGGAACTTCATATTCTCGAAAATTGTTTCTTTTGCTCACTGGAGGCCTGACATAGTTCTCCTTGACTTCGAGACACGAACCATGTTCGTTATCGAATTTTCGGCACTAGTTGACAAAAACGTCATAGCCAAGCAGAAAGAAAAGAAAGACATGTATAAAAGGTGAGTATATACCTTATAATGGAGTTGACGGCTATACCCGGAATATTCTGTTAAGCTAATTGTCTTGATCGTGGGCATTCTTGGGGTGCCAAGCTTTCACTGATTAATAGCCTGAAAAGTATCTCTGCGTGTGAGCACGCTTGTGGGAAAGACGCAGAAACCGGTCGTCCTTGACTTGCTCCGTGTCCTCAGGGTGCCCGAGACTTTTGCCAGATCTTCGTTTTGAACCCATCGCAGACTGTAACCACCTATCTCACGGTCGTGAGACGTGGTTGCAGAAAAAATTTTACGGCAATTTCGCTGGGAGCGGGTGCACTTTTTCAGATTAGCACCTGCTCCCGGCAGAATCCCGCGCTTATCCTTATGTCAAACTTTCAATTATATATTATATAATTACTATTATTTATAATATACTTATGAATGAAATGTGGAATTGAGTTAAAAGAAATTAAGATGTGTAAAAAAATGGGAACCAACAAAATTGAAATTTTTCAAAAGAACAAAAAAACAGTCTGAAAAATCAAAATCACTGTTTAAACATAAAAGAAATGTCCGCCCGTGAGCCGATGTGATGCTGAATTGAGGCCAAAAAGGTTTGATTAACAAAACTTATCCAGGTTCGAGGAAACGGATGTAGATTTTTGATAAAAATGTTGGTTATTCAATTCTGTACTGAACCCTTCAAATAATCAATTCCTTATTTTTCATGTTTGGTCCAATTCACATAGTACATGCGATTTGAATCAAATACTTTGAACCGCATGTAAAAATACGTGACTTGAAGGCCTAGATAAATTTTTATGGTCCGAATTATACTTCAAATGCCATGCAGGGTTAAAGATTGAAACATTTTTTGTGTGTGTTATACACAAGAGAAATGAAAAAAGAATCGTAAGATTACATGAGAATGAATCAATGATGTAATAATTGTTAATGATAATAATGTTCAAATTTGTAAATACGTCCTTAAATGGCATGTAAAGTTACGTGGCTTCAGAGTATTCTGAAATTATAACTTCTCATGGCACGGTGTGAACTCACAAAACTGACAGGATTTTAGGGGAAATTCGGGTGACGCTTCACGGGTAACGCTTCCTTTCCTCTATAGCCCAATCATTTTAGACTTTTGTCACTCGAAAACCCGCAGGCAGAGAACTTTAGACGCAGTCAAGTGTCCTGGCGGAGTAGATAAAGAAATCACATAATTGTTTAAGAAATAATTATTGGAAGTGTCCGCCATCTTGGATTTTGTGTTTTTGTCGATTTTCACGCGTATTTTGCATTTCTCGATAAAAGAGGTGGAAAGCAAATTTGTAGAGAATTTGATTTTCTACAATTTTCATTCCGTCAATATTGTTGTAAAAAAATTATTTGTTGCTAACAAGAAGCGAACAGTGCGGAAAATTAAGAAAGTGGTGCAGTTTTTTCCACTTTTTGACTATTTGTATTAGAAATAAGTGGCATATTTGAATAGAAAAGTTGTAGGAGACTTAATTTCAAACGACTTTTTTATCAACAAGTTTTTCGTGCGACGTGTAGATCATACTCGATAACACTCTCAAAACAGCGGTGTGGGGGAACTCGCGCTGTCGGACACAATATTATTATGTGTTACCAGCAAAGCCCGAAGTGGCGGCAAACCTAAGTTTGGCTAGGCAATGCGCGTATTGCGGATGCGTTTTAGGCAAAACCCGAAATACTCTGGGATTTCGGGCTTTGCCTGGATTGAATTCAGGAAAAACCTAGGTGTGCCAAATGTGTCATAGGCAAACTTAGAAAACAAAACATTCATTTCGAATTGTCCAGCTAGCTTACGAATCCTGCCTGCATTCATTCCAGGCAAAGCCCGAAATCACAGACTATTTCGGACTTCACCTAAAACGTGTCCGCAACACGCGCATTGCGTAGCCAAACTTAGTTTTGCCGCCACTTCTGGCTTTGCCGGTAAAACATATATTGTGTCCAACAGCGCGAGCTCCCCCACACCGGGAAGGGTACAACTGTGCACGGAGCATTTGTGCACGAGCCCCTCTGTGCACGTCGGTGGCCACTGGTACAACTGTGCACGTTATTGGCCACAGGCACAACTGTACACCGGCCATCTGTGCACGTCTACATTTCGACGTGCACAGTTGGGAGTCTCCGATCTTTGCACGTGAACTGTATTAAGAGTACCATCTCTGCACGTCTAAATTTCGACGTGGACAGTTAGGACTCTCCCATCTGTGCACGTTCATTGCTGCTAGGGTACCATCTGTGCACATAGATATTTCGGGATAGTTGGGAGTGTCCCATCTGTGCTCGACAAATTTGGGACGTGCACAGATGTCCCGGTGTACAGTTGTGCCTGTGTCCAACAACGTGCACAGTTGTACCAGTGGCCACTGACGTGGACAGAGGGGCGCGTGCACCGTTGCTCCGTGCACAGTTGTCCGTCACCCCTGTAATTTTTCGAACTAGAAAAGGGGTAAAGTGTGACGGGAAGGGTACAAATGTGCACGGAGCAACTGTGCACGAGCCCATCTGTGCACGTCAGTGGCCACTGGTACAACTGTGCACGTTATTGGCCACAGGCACAACTATACACCGGCCATCTGTGCATGTCTACATTTCGACGTGCACAGTTGGGAGTCTCCCATCTCTGCACGTGAACTGTTTCAAGGGTGCCATCTGAGCACGTCTAAATCTCGACGTGCACAGTTGTGAGTCTCCCATCTGTGCACGTTAACTGTTGCTAGGGTACCATCTGTGCACGCCAAATTTGAGACGTGCACAAATGTCCCGATGTACAGTTGTGCCTGTGGCCAACAACGTACACAGTTGTACCCGTGGCCACTGACGTGCACAGATGGGCGCGTGCACAGTTGCTCCGTGCACAGTTGTCCTTCACCCCCCACACCGCTGTATTGAGAGCGTTCTCGACACGTCTACACGATATACACGTCGCACGAAAAACTTTTTAATACAAAAGTTGTTGGAAATTGAGTCCCCTACAAGTTTGCCGTTTGAATGTGCCACTTATTTTCAATAAAAATAGTCAAAGTAGATATACAGGGGGGTTTCTGGACCAATTAGTATTAGTGAGTATCGGTGTTTGTGTGTGTGTGTGTCCGTGCGTATCCGTCTGAGGCTGGCATGGAGGCTGTGTTGCTTAGCTTCTAGAACATTCTCGAGCGATCCTGGAGCTTCTGGAAAATTCTCGAAGTTCAAGATGACGTCACAGAATATTTCGCAATTGTCAGAGCCGAATTGATGTAAACAGGTTCAAGAATGATCTATTGCTTTCTTATAGATAAAACAGTCATATTTAAGGCGCAAATATGCAAGTGTGTCTGTATGTGAAATTTGAAGTGACATCCTGTTTTCGTCTATATGAATTTCATTTATTCTCACGGATCAGGTTGCATCCGGTAGCTACTCCAGTTTTTCAGAATTGTACGAACGGAATTCATGAATATAAAACGCATTTTGAATTTTACGTAAAATAGCTTCAAGGTTACATTTTTTTCCATTTACCTTGAAGTTACATCGCAAAAACGTTTTCTGTTTAGGTATTAACCTTCATAATAATAATAATAATAATCCTCAGCTATATGAGGCGCGAGCTGCAAACAAATTTCCAGTGTATTACCAGATTCACCGTGCTAAGCTTCTCGAACATTCTCGAAGCTTATGATGACGTCACAGAATATCACACAATTGTACGAGCTGAATTCATGTCAAGACACCTTCAAGGTTATTACCAGAAAAAAACAAGGCTGATTTATTGCTTTCTGGAAAGAATTTCTTTCGTCAACCACTTCCAAGGTTATTGTACTGATACATTAGATTTTGCGTCGCAAAAATATATATTCCGAACGTGTCGATTATAATGTAGAACGTTCTGGCCGAGAAGCTTCCAACCTGTAGTGGTTCATGTCCGTGCTAAG
>CAKNXH010039750.1:14158-28527 GCA_932178445.1 Andricus quercusramuli | reverse complement strand
ACTTTTCTTTTATTAAATTTAATTTAGCAATCATCTTTCAAATAATTTTAGAAAATGTAATTTTCAACAGAAACAGTTAATATTTAATTAATGAGCTTATAACATAGAGAGCTTTTAATAATAATTTTCATTGAAATATTAGAATAACTTGTATTTAATATTTATCTGACAATTTAAATTATTAATAACCTTCCAATGTGATACCAGGAGAAATTGAAACATATGCACATATAATTTTGAAAACGTAATTCGGATACTCACTTCACAAGATCACAAACATTTTAAAAAAATGATATCATTGTAATGGAGATATATTAAAGAAAAAATAAATTTTTATCATAAAAATAACAGTCAATATTAAATCACATAACCTTAATGTAAATAATCAATTTATGTGACTTAATTGAAAACAATTCAAAGTAAATCTTTATGTAATTCACTTTTTTGAAAATAATAAATCATTCAATGGTTAATAATAGTTGATTCATGTGTTCAGAACATAAAAATCAAATAACAATATTATTTGCATTGAAACATCAAAATAACTTCTATCTTATATTTTTCTAAAAATTTCAATTATTCATAATATTTTTAACTAATTCCATAAAAACTTAGAACACATTTACATATAAGTTTGAAGATTATTTAGATAATTATCTCACAACATCGCAATCATTTCGAAAATTATGAAATTGAAATAGAAGTATTTTAAATATAAGTAAACTTTTATTATACAAATCATATCCATTATTCGATTTCATAACGATTTCTTCTATACTACAATCTTATATAAGATGGAGGTTACCTTTTTTCATATGAAGGATTTGAACTTTCATTTTTGAAAATTTAATTTATTCATAAAATAGAAACAGTTAATATATAATTTATTAGTTCACAACAAAGAAGGTATTAAACAATTGTTCTCGTTGAAACATTCAAAATATATTTTTTCATTTGAAATTGCATTTCTGTACATTTGATTTATTGATGACTTTCTAAACTAATTCCAAAAAAATTCAAAATATATGTTTATATTAATTAATCATTTCACAACATAAAAAGCAATAAACAGTTATTTTAATAAAAACATTCGAATAATTTTTACTTGACATTTTTCTGAAATGTTGAATTCATAATAACCTTTTAAACTAATTCCACAGAAAAGTAAAAAATATGTACATATAATATTGAAAGCAGAAGTCAGTTACTTATTTCACAACATCGAAAAATTTACCAAAATTATACAATTGGAATAGAGGTATTTCGAACATAAATAATCATCTTTTATCATAAAAATTATAGTCAATATTCAATTTCATGGCCTTCAATCAAACATTCAATTTATGCACTTAATTTAAACAAATAAAAATATAATCTTTATGTAATTTAATATTGAAAAAAATTGATCAGCTAGTGAGTCATTCATCTGTTGACAACATAAAAAGCATTCAATTATAATTTTCATTCCGGTATTCAAACAATTTTTACTTTACATTTTTTGTTAATTTACACTTTCATTTCTGAAAATTCGATTTATAAGTAACCTTTTATAGTCATTTCAGGAAAAATTAAAACATATTCACATATAATTCTGAAAATTAAATTCAAATAATTATTTCGCAACACTGGCGGACAATGCGTAATTGGAATAGATGTACTTTTCTTTATTCATAATGTTTCCTCTAAAGGACTTCATTCTATCTCATTTGCTCCCCTAGCAACCTCTAACTCCTTTATCCACTCTTCCCCCAAACCAGCCTCCCCTAGAATCATTACCACATTCTCTTGCCAGCTTTCTTTATCTTCCATTCCTCTCCTACAGCCTTCCCATACATGCGTCCATCTTTCATCTCCCTATTCGCAAATTCTGCACTTCCTGTTATCTTTCTTTTCTTCATACATACTTGCCCTTACCTCGTTTCCCAATATAAATCTTGCTATCCTGGTCCATCTTTTCTCTCCCCATCCCTCTTTTAAATACTTTTTTACTTCTTCCTGTTTTATCATCTTCTATCATATATTATATTTTGATTCCTCAATCATCCCCCACCATTCTATTAATTGTCTTTCTCTTTCCCTTTTTCCCACTTCTTCATAGTTGACTTAAGTCATGTAATCTATCTCTCTAGCCTTAAAGAAATCCCTCCTTTCTTCCTCCCATCTCGGTAATTCCATTGCCCTCTCTCTCCTTTATTCCACTTCCATCAAACACTTTCTCGCTAACTCCCCTCCCTTTCCGTCCCACAGCTTAGTCTCAAAATTCCATGCCCTCTTTCCCGCTCCAGTACTTAATTTATCCCTTTGCGTTTCTTCTCCCACCATATATCCCGGCGCCCTCCCGTCTACCCCTAGCGTCCACCTTATATACCTTTCTTGTAAACTTTCAATCTCTTTCCTTTCTTGCTACCCCCATATCTCTGCTCCATAACCTAATACCGGCCATACCAGCGTATCAAGTAACCACATTCTCCTTCTCCAATTTTTTTTGAAACCTTCTTTTTCCTATTCCCCATATCTGTTTCATTACCTCTGCTGCTTTTTTATCCTTTCTCTTATATGAGCTCTATGATCTCCATTTGCTTGCAGGGTATATCCCAAATACTTGAACTCTTTTGCTTCATTTGGTTTTATTCCCTTCCATCTACCCGTCCATTCTTCCTTTCTTCCTCCTCCTTTTCTAAACCTCATTATCTTTGTCTTTTCTACATTTAAATTCAACTTTTTTCCATCCAAGTATTTCTCTAATCCTGTAATTAAGCCCACCATCCCTTCTTTATCCTCTGCCATCAATACTATATCGTCTGCGTATGCCAATGTATATATCTTTTTGTTTCCTATCCCAACTCCTTCCCATTCTTTTTTCTTCATTTCTTCTTCCAAGTCTGATATTAATATAATAAATAAAACTGGGCTCAGAGGGCTCAGATCAAGTAAATAATTTATTTTATTTATTTATTTATTTATTAAGTCCCTAGGGCAGATACAGCCCTCTAAGGAACAAATTATACATGTAATTTACAATCAAAATAAAAGATGTCAACTCAGTTCGAATGACAAGTATGACGTAGGTGAAAGGAAATTAATTAATTACATATGACTGAAGATAAAATAACATAAAAATGAACCTAAGTAAAATATGCTAATATGAGCTAGTGGTTAGCATAACGGATATAATTAGAAATCTTGAGACTTAATTGTAAGATAGCAAATATAATACCATGGATTAAGTTGTAAAGATTAAATTTAAAATACTAAGGCGCAAAACATCACTAAAAGTTAGAAAAATAATCAGAAACAATTTACGATTCACCAGTGCGAAATTTCAAGAGTGGAATTATCAGTACTAAACAAAAAGTTAAAGAAAAGCCTTGTAAAGTGATAAGCCAAAGGCGCATGTCTGATTCACTCAGGTATCTCTTAACAAGAAGAATCCGAGTTGAAGTAGGCAAGGATTCCTTGTTCCTTCTAAGCTGTTGGAGTATTCTGAAGGTATTCCTCGAGATTTCAAAAATTTGCTCTTTCCAGGAGAGAGTACGGTTGAGGATATACCCCAAACCTCTCACCGAACCAACAAAGGGAATGTCAAGGCCATCAACTTTGAGCGGAGGCAGGCAACCTATTGTAGCAGCGGACGGGGAAGAGGACTGTCGTATGACAATTGCTTTAGTTCTCGAAGGGTTTAGCATTAACCTATTGTTAAGTGCCCATTGATGCACAATATTAATATCCTTCTGAACCCTCGCAATCAAACTATTAATGGAAGAGATAGGACCAGAGACATACAGTTTAAAGTCATCCGCATATTTATGGTATTTGCAATGCTCAAGATCACTACCAAGGTCAGAAGTGTACAGTCCAAAAAGGAGGGGGGCAAGAGTGGAGCCTTGAGGCACACCACTCTCGACCTCCACCCAATCGGACCGCTCCTCCTTATCATTAAGCACTTGCTGAAAACGGTTTTTCAGGTAGTACTCAAACCACACAATTTCGGTTCTAGATAAATTAATGTTACGAAGTTTATTTAAGAGAAGCTTATGATCAACAGTATCGAAAGCTTTGGAAAAGTCAAATAAAACAACTATTGTTATTTCCTTATTTTCGATAGCGATTTTAATGTCTGAAGTAACTTTGAGGGAGGCTGTTAATGTGCTGTGCTTAGTCCGAAAGCCTGATTGTAGCGGATCAAGTAGCCTGTTTAAATCTAAGTAATTCGTAAACTGCGAATGCACAATACGTTCGAGCGGTTGGGACATAGCATAAAGTATCGAAATCGGCCGGAAATCATTGGGAGAAGGGGGACTAGAAACCTTAGGTATAGGGCGGATCAGCGCATGTTTCCATAGTTTAGGGAAAATTCCTACTTGAAGAGAAGTGTTATAGATGTGAAGGAGTATGGGGAATATTACAGGAAGCGCTATTCGAATCATCTTTATGGAAATACCATCTGTTCCTAAAGCATTAGTTTTTATTTAAACAATTTTCTCAAAGAGAACTTCAGGTGTTATGTCTAAAAAAAAAGAAATCCGGATCTCGAAAAGTGGAGCTTGCCTAATCTGCTATAAGGTATGTGCCAGAGTTGACGGAGTTACAGGATGGTAGATTCGTAAATGCTTTTAATAAATCATTTGGTGGAAACGCATGAGCTGAGGCATCATTCGTAGGTGGTATTAAATGTAAGCGTCTAAGTAAGTGCCAATTATTCTCATTTTTATTTTTATTCTTTATAGAATTGTAATTATACTGATTATACGAATCCCTGATTTTAGTTTCAACTAAGTTCCTAAGCTGACGAAACTGAGCTTGTATCAGCGGATTTTTAGTTCTCTTGGCCAGGCGATGCTTATTATTACGTTCCTTCATAAGGTTCTTTAATTCAAGTGTGATCCAATGAGCTGAATCTTTATGTTTATGTGGAACGTGTAAAGGCGCAAACTGATCGAAGGATGAAATTAAGTACGAGCTTATTAGGGTTTGTTTACGGTTTATGGATTGAGTACAAATATATTTAAATTTAATATTAGTGAGATCGTGATTAGATAGAAATGAGATAGAATGTTGGCTATAAGAATTCACCTTATCAAGATCATCAACAATCATTAAGTCTATTCGGGAACTGGAATGATCAGTGTGATGGGTGGAATTATGTGGCACAATAGATAACCCAGCAGCATGTATCATAATAGTTAAATAATTAGTATGAGTACAAATCACATCTAAATTAATATTAAAATCCCCTGTAAGGATAATATTATTAAAGTTAGGTACGTGGGTAAAAATTTCAGATTTAAGTTCAGTGCCAAAATAGGAATTTGGAGGTTAATAAATGACCCCCACCAAAACACTGTCTCTCGCTCCCGTGACCTCGACAAAAAGAAATTCAGCGGTAGGATAACATCGGCACACCAAAAAAAATGCTTTTCTGTTCTACAGATGCAATACATATATTCCCATGTATTTTGACCCGCTGAGCACGAATCCGTGGTCCGTTTGACCCCAGCACATCTGGGTCAAGGGCATTTGAAGGTCAAATGGACAGAAAAGTATTTTGTGTGAAGATAACTACTATAATTTATGTTTTTTGGGTCGCTGAATCCGAATCCGGGGTCCATTCGAACTCAGCGAGTCGAAGTCAAGGTCATTTCAAGGTCAATTTCGTTCATTTCTCTAAAAACAAATTTCTGACTACAGATTATGAAAGAACGGAAGATTTTACGTCCAGATATGTATGTTTTTATATTTTTATGACGACCTCTAAGGTCATGTTAAGGTCATTTCATTCAAATATATAGATAATTTATATAGGTAAATGGTAAATGGGCTACATTGGACTAGAATACCATACTAATATGTTGTGGGGGTCGCTAAGTCTGAATCCGAGGCCCATTTGACCCCAGGGCGCCAAGGTCAAGGTCAGATCAAGGTCATATCAAAGTTAGATCTGAAGAAAAATGTGTCACTGTTCCAAAATTTGACTTTTACATGTTTTAAGGGTAGCTGAATTTGAATCTGAATCTCCTTTAACCCAACGAATCAGGACTAAACGAGAGTTACGGTATGGCATTTTGGAATAGCGTTTATTCTTTCTTTCGCCTATAACGTTCTCTTTTATTGTCAAAGGATCTATGCAGTGGATTTCTAGTTCTCTTCAAACTATCACCATCTTCATCGCCAGGTACTTGATCTCTCTTTAGCAGCCAGCAGTAGTCAGCCAACATATTCACGTCCCATTTTCCTTGCCATCGAAGTTCAGCGTCTTTTAGATCTTGATGGAAACGCTCCCCTTGCTCTTCGCCGTAATCGCCTAAGTTCTCAGAGAAATAGCTAATATGAGAGTCCATGAAATGAAGTTTGAGATTCATCAAACATCCCAAGCGTCGATAGTTCTTCACCATATTTGCTACTATTGCTTTGTAGTCATTTCTTCTGTAATTTTCTAAGAAGTTTTGAGCAACATCTCGAAAACTGAGCCAAGCAGCTTTTTCTAAGCCTGTCATTGTCTTGATGAAATTTTTGTCGTAAAACATTTTATGGATCTCAGGTCCATCAAATACTCCTTCTTTCAATTTAGCATCACTTAATCGAGGAAATTCATTTGTCAAGTACTGAAAACATGTTCCAACGTAGCAAAAAACATTTTTATCGCTGTTGCAGTCATGGCTGGTAAAAACATGATTACTTGTTGTAGCTTTATATTCCTTATCAGTTGAATCGCCAACCAATAAAGGGTGGCGGTAGCTGGATGACGACGATTGCGGGCCCGTTTCCTCACCCTGACCAATCGCCGATACTGGGCGTCCAATACCCTGCATCGTACTTTCTCTCGTGCCAGCCATGACGGCACAATGCCTTCACCACAGGGCTTAGCCGAAAAATGAAAAGCAAGAAAAAAATCCGTTTTCCGCCGTCACCACGTGGAGCACAGAAAAAAATTTGGGAAAATGGTGCTGCAGGTAACTTTGTACAGAAACTGTCTTTTGTTCTCATAAAAGTTGTCACCGCCGTCTTTAAAATTTGAAGCCGTTAGCTTTGCTCGCTTAAGTGAAGTTAGCCGATCGTTGGTGTAACAGGCAAATCGGATAAGGGCGGCTTCATAAAAGCTCACTTGCCGAATCATTAGAGCTGTCAAAAGTTCCTTACAAGCGTGGGTAAAAG
This sequence comes from Andricus quercusramuli, assembly GCA_932178445.1. Lineage (NCBI taxonomy): Eukaryota > Metazoa > Arthropoda > Insecta > Hymenoptera > Cynipidae > Andricus > Andricus quercusramuli. Next base: position 21,375 of record CAKNXH010039750.1, on the reverse strand, counting down.
CAGAAAAATATCGAGACGCCAGGGAAAGTTTACCCACATGTAGAAGTCAAATTTGGGATCGGTAACACATTTTTCTTTCGATCGAACTTTGATATGACCTTCACCTTGGCACCGTGGGGTCAAGCGGGCCCCGGATTCAGACTTAGCGACCCCCACAATATATTCGTATGGTAGTCTAGTCCCATGTAGCCCATTTACCATTTACCCATATGAATCATCTATATACTTAAATAAAATGACCTTAAGAGGTCATCACAAAAACATAATAACATAAATATCTGGACGTAAAATCGTCCGTTCTTTCAGAATTTGCAGTCAGAAATTTGTTTTTAGTGGAATGAACGAAATTGACTTGAAATGACCTTGACCTTGACTCGCTGAGTCCAAATGGACCCCGGATTCGGATTCAGCGACCCAAAAAACATAAATTATGGTAGTTATCTTCACACAAAATACTTTTCTGTCCATTTGACCTTCAAATGCCCTTGACCCAGATGTGCTGGGGTCAAACGGACCACGGATTCGTGCTCAGCGGGTCAAAATACATGGGAATATATGTGTCGCATCTGTAGAACAGAAAAGTGTTTTTTTTTGTGTGCCGGTGTAATTAACGGCCGAGCTATCTCCCAACGAAAACCCCCTAAGACTATCGTGCACATACATGCAAACACCCCCCCCCCACCCACCGCTCTCCTCTATCTCTGCAGAAGAGCGCATAATTTCCAAGTGCAACTACACTTGATTGGTGATTCGAGGTTAGCCATGTCTCTGAGACTGCTATAATATGATACGCACAAGAGCTGAAAAAATGTCGGAACTCATGAATGTGAGCCAAAAGAGACTGCGCATTCACATGTCAAATACTTAAACAGTCCATAATGAACTAAGAGTAAACTTAATTGCAAAACAATAATAAGCGTAAATATATCCAAAAATACCCCAGCATAGAATGTACAGACTATTAATAACAAAGATAGTAGCCAGTACCCAACTCAGTCCAAACTTCATACTAACAATTCTCAGCAATAGGGGATGATAAGACTTAAAATTGCTTCTACTCTGAAAGAATAATGTGTAGAGAGTGATGACAAATGCCCTTATAGTTTCAAAAAATTTGCAGATTGCACTTATAAATTGCCTCAAATTAGTTACCCAAATGCGAAGAAAAATGCTAACAAAAAATTGCAACTTATTTTTAACTGAATTAGTAATAAATCTGCATATAAAAATCCAATCGACCATGCATAATAAAGGGTTCTAAAAAAGCAAACTTCAACATGCAATCCAATACATATAAAAGTAGAAAGTAAGGAAAAATACAAGAAAATTATCCAGAAAAGTATACAGAAAAAGTAAATAATTAGCTGCGAGATCCACATGATGCAGATCAATCCTGAACACGACTTAACGGAGGGCCACAACGTCATTGATGTTGGCCAAACAAATTCTGGGTGATCCATCCTCTTTACGGCAAAAAATCTTACCCCCAGTGGTCCACAGGTACTTCAATTTCTTACTTCTTCTAAGTTCAAGTGCTGCACTATATATAAGCTGATTGTTTTTAGAGAGCGATTCTCTTATATACAGCGGCACGTTCTCACTCCATCCAATTAGGCTAGTTGTGAATCCATGCTTCTTTCTGCAGTTTTCCAAGAGTTTTACACAAGTAGATTGCTGTTGCAATTTAACCACCAAAATTGGTGGGATGTTCCGTGATGTGTCATTACTTGTAGAAGCGGTAAATAGAAGAAATATCACCCTTTGTGAGGGGCACCTCCAAAGCTGCAGCAATCTGGAAGAAAACAGCGGGCAAATCCTGTAGCGGTTTGACAGGTAAACCGTAAACCTCAAGTGTTGAAGAAAGCGCATTTTGTTCTAAGTCATTACATCTACTCATCAAACCAGACACTTGAGTCTTCAAAACCTTATTCTCATCTAACACAGATTCAGAATCCGCTTGAAGCTTAATGATATCTGTTACATTCGAGGACATGGTCTCCTCTAATACTGCAATGGGGGAAGTATTTCTAACGATATCAACTTTCAATCCTTTCATGGCTAATTTAAGTGTATTATTAAATGCAATTTGTTTAGCCTCAAAATCTTCCAACAGGGAAGTGATTTTTTGAAGGCAAGACTCCTGTCCCTTAGCAATAGCATTAGAAATTAGTGCTTCAACTCCTAGCCCCAGCATGACAGAAGACGTCCCTGGCTTGTTAACATCTCCCTCGGACGAAACAGAGAGAAGAGACCCACGGTGACGAGTATTTTTCTTACTCAAAGATTTGGAGCAATTAGTGCAGTTCCAAACCTTCTGTTTTTTATTGATGCTTTCCAAATCTTTCGTTGACAAATTCAGACAGGTAATATGTGTAAACGCACTACATTTTCCACAAGCCAAAGAGTCCGTCGACCCTCGCACAATTGTACCATTGCAAACAGCACATGCCACCATATTGAAAGCGTAACCCGCACGAAACTCCAATGTTGAAAGGTGAAATAAATCGATTAACTGAGTGAAATCCACAAAATAAAATACCCTTATTTGTTCACCAGGGTAAGATGAACACCACTAACCATGTATAGCACCAGCACTTCTTTAGTACATCCGTAAATTTAACTGATGTAACGGAGCGATATACCACACGTCATATGTAAACGACCAGGGCCGCATAATCGCAAGAATCAATTTATGCTACATAATTGAAAATTTAATAATAATTTTTACTTTATATTTAAATAAATATGAAATTTCATTTCTAAAAATTCTAATTATTGATAACTTTTTATACTAATTTTCAAAAAAAGATAAACATAGTATTCTGATATAATTTTTTAAATTAAATTCAGGTACTCGTTTAAGCAATGACCTATAATTTTAATCAAAACATTAAATAATTTTTACTTTTTTTCAAATTTGAACTCTCATTTCTGACAATTCAAATCATTAATAACCTTTCAAACTAATCCTAGAAAATTTAGGTTTTAAGGGCATGTGATACTCCGGCCTGTGGTAAATCAGGTTCAGTTCAAAACTGAATTCGGAGATGCTATAGAATAGTATAACGGACGTCCCTGAAGTCTTTTTTGAGGGATTATAACAAAAAAAAATTATTTTGCTAAATACAAATTTTTTGTTTGTGTACGATGCTGTCAGTACACATAACCTTAAAATACACACACATGAATAAAATTTAGCAAAATTAAATTTTTTCAAATTATTCTACAAAAGAAGAGTTCGGACGCGTCCGTTAGCATGTTCGCTATCATTTCCCAAATTTTTAAGGCAAAATCTTTATTATTGTAGGAAACGAGCCGGGGGAACCTGTCACTGCTAAAGTCAATCATTTTTTAAGTATCACATGCCCTTAATAGAATCAGTTAATAATTAATTAATCAGCTCATAACATAAATAGCATTACACAATTATTTTCATTAAAAAATTCAAATAATTTTTAGATTATATTCTCTTTTAAAATTTTAAATTTCATTTCTATATATTCAATTCATTACTAACGTTTTAAGCTAATTAAGAAATAGAAATGAAATATATGTACATGTAATCTTGAAAATTGAATTCAGATAGAGTAATTTCACAACGTCACAAGTATTTGAAAAAATTATATAATTGCAATAAAGGTATTTTAAAGAAAATGTAAAGTTTAACTATAGCAATAATAAACAATATTCAATCACATCACCTTCGTGTAAATAATCAATTTATGTTACACTGAGAAACTTTAGGTTAGAAAAATTACTAAAATGGATAGCAAATGGGGGCAAAATGCTTAAACTTTGACATTTTAATACATAAATAATAAGTTATACTATTTTTATAAGAAGATTTCCTATTTGGTAATAGCAATCCTCACTATTCTCTGTAGTAAAATCCGATGTAGGAAAAATTAGTAGAGAAATTAATAAATTGTACAAAAAAAATAAAAGTAATAAGTATTTTAAATAACATAATATACTAAATATGTAGAAGAAATTACTATTGTCTGTAGGAACACGATGTGAATTATGGACATTTCCTACTTTTTGTAACAAAGGTTAATACCAATTATTAAATTTGGTCCTAAATATTACTAACTGATTTAGCAGAAAGTATCGAGCCTTGGACCGAGCGCGGCCGAGTGCATCTGACGTTTGTCGATCGCCGATAATATTTTTAGGTTGCAAAAATGACATCTAATTTATGTTTCAATGCAAAATCCGCAAAAAAACATAATTTAAAAAAAAAATTTACTTATTTTAATTACATTAAAAATTTTGTTGTTTAAAATTATAAAAATATCATGAATATTAATCAATTAAGGATTAAATGAATTAGAACCAATAAACTTTCTATCATTTAGGTCATATGGAAGTTTTCATTCTGAGTCCCACAATGTCTTATAGGTAGATGGATCATCGCCCGACTGCTGTCCCGGAGACGCGTGTTCGATTCCCGCCAGCCTTCGTTTTCTTCTAACCCGATTTTTCTGTTTCAGCTTTATAATATAAAATACTACTATAAAATGCGTTAAATGTAGAACATGTGTGTAGGTAGGCTTGTGTGAAAGTTAGCAACACGTATTTATTTTTTTTACTATTCCCACTGTAGCAGATTTTGCTAACCAGTTAGTAATTCGGTGCGCACGGTCCCTGCGCATCATTTTACTACAGCACTTTGTAAATACTGTTATCTTCTACAGATATTAATCCAACAAATTTACTATTTTCTCCTACCAAAATTAGTAAATAGTGCAGACTTGCAGTTTTACTACAGAGGTTAATAAATACTTCAAATGTCTTTTACAATAAATGCAATTGTTTTAACTTTTATTCCAATATATTTTATAATTCTTTAAGTAGCTACGAGTTACTATTGAGGTTAGTAAATATTATTAAAATTGGCTTTTTGCCTCTCATTGCAAAGTTCAGATAGTGAAATCTAGTGTGATTTTTAACAAGAAATACAAACAAGGGTTTCTCAGTGTACCTAATTTCAAAACATTCAGATTCAATCTTTATTTAATTTAAAGTTTTTAACAAAATTAATCAACCAATAATTACTTCAACTGTTTACAACATGAAAAGCATGCAACTATTATTTCCATTCAAATATTCAAATAATTTTTACTTTATATTTTTCAAACATGAAATTTCATTTCAGAAAATTTGAATTATTAATAACTTCTTATACTCATTTTCGAAGGAATTTAAAAATAGTATTTATATATAATTTTGAAAGTTGAATTGAAATACTCATTAAAGCATTAATATATAATTTTCATTGGAACATTAAATAATTTTTACTCCATATATATATTTTTCAAATTGGAACTCTCATTTATAACAATTTGAATTATCAACAACCTTCTAAACTAATTCCAGAAAATTTAGGTTTCAATAGAATCAGTTAATAATTAATTAATCAGTTCACAATGTAAAAAGTATTAAACCATTAGTTTCATTGAAACATTCAAGTAGTTTTCGCATTATATAATATATATATATATATATATATATATATATGTGTGTGTGTTTTGCTTTGTCTAAAAATTGAATTTCTATACCTTTAATTCAATAGTAAGCTTTAAAAATAATTTACCAATTTTTTAAAATATATTTGTACATATCACTTTGAAAATTTAATTCATATACAGTCATTTAACAACGTAACAAAGACTTTTATTATTTTATTATGCCATGTAATGCCAAAGTCAGTCATAAAAAGCCATAACAAGTAAAAATAAATAAATTGAAATAATTATCGGCGATCGATAAAATGAGAAACCTACTTTTTTGATTCTATTAGTTTTAATTTTCAAATATAGAGGTCACCCTATGACTTACTATAGCTAACAGAAATTCTTCCTCTATAAAATTACGAGTTTTCATCTATAGGATAAGGGTTGTATTATCTGGTATTATCTTAATACCAGTATATTATGAAATAACGCGGTGTTTTGTAAATTTTTATCAAGTGAATGATATAAAGTTTACTTTTGTGTGATATTAACGATTCACTTGAAAGAAAGTATAGATTGCAGAATTTTGAAAGAGATTTTCGCATTTATCATGAGAGGAATTACACAACAGTGAAGTCAAATGAGAGAGTAAAATACATGCATTTTCCATCAACATTTTTCATTTTTAATGGAATTTTCAACCCAATAGTTGCATCTTCAACCAAAAAGGTTGAAAAGTATGGGAGAAAAAAATTTTCAACTAAATGGATGAATTTTTAACTAAAAAACAACTGAATTTTTCACCAAAAAGATTAAATTTGAATGTAAAAGAATCTCGATAAGAAATTGAGTTAAATTTTTAGTTTAAAAAATTAATTTTCAATGAGAAACAACTATTTTTTAAACAAAGAAATGAAAAAAAAATACATTAATTTTAATCAAAAAGGTTAATAATTCTCTACAACAAAAGATAAACTTTCAACAAAAAAGATAAATCATTAACTGAAAAAGCTAAATTTTCAACAAAAAATATATGAGTCAAATTTCCAGATAGAGGAATAAGTTTTTGAGAAAATAACTTCAATTTTCGTAGAAGTATTTAAATTTTCAAGAAACGAAATAAATTCTCTACCAAAAAGATCAAATGTCTACAGAAAAATTTCAAAACAAATCGAGTTAATTTTTTAGTTGAAAAAAATTATTATCAATAAAAAAAAACTAATTTTCCACAAAAAGAAAGAATTGTAAGTAAGTGGAAAAAGTTGTCATTCATATTGAATTCACTGAAGGAATTTCCTCGCTATAATAAGGAAACTTCTGTAAATCGTGCACAACGTTCTCAAATAATATAAGATTTTCTGTAAAATCTATTAAAGAATGTTGAAAAATGAACCGAGTTCTTTTTCTAAAAAACGGGTAACTAGTGCGCGCGAAGCACGCCTAATGTTCTATTTTTTCTAAAAAGTAGACCAAGCAAAAGTTTAAAGTATTGAAACTTAAATAATTTAAAGTTTCAAGGTTAAATTACGGCAGCAGCCAAATAACTACCAATTCTGAGTCGACGCTCAAGATGCTCCGGATCATGCATCAGGTCGTTCAAGACGTCATCTACGAGAACTTTTTCAAAATTTGAATTGCGGCAGCAGCCAAAATAACTACCAATGGTGATTAAACGATCGGGATGCTTCGGATCGTGCACCAGGTCGTTCAAGAAGTCATCTACGAGAACTTTTCCAAACTTTGAATTGTGGCAGCAGCCAA
>CAKNXH010039737.1:0-17945 GCA_932178445.1 Andricus quercusramuli | reverse complement strand
TAGAAGTAAACTTCTTCCACCAAAAGTTCTTGATACAATCTGGTCCAGCACCGGAAAAGTTCTTCGTGCCTCTAAGTGCTTTTTTCACCTCTTCGGCAGTGACTGATGGGCATTCCTCATCAGATTTTATGAGGTTGTCGCAAAACTCCTTGAAGCGGATGATATTGTCAGTATCTTCTTTCAACTCTAGTGTTTTCGGGATCTTGTACACCTCTCTCCAAAAAGTCTCTACCTCCTTGGGCTTGGGTGGATTTTTTACAAAAACAGGGGGATCACTGAAGAGGCGTGATGGGTCAGCAAGAAACTGTTGATTCTCCCTGATCCATCTCTCCCTCTTCTGTATCCTCCTCCTTGCGTCAGATAACAGCCTTATTTTGTCAACAATATGCTGCTTGATTGTCAGCAGCTTTGACTTGTTCAGTGTGTGATTCAAGGTCCTTAGTTCTTGGGCGAACTTTCGAACCCTTTCCGTGAACGGTTTACCAGATGTTATGTAGTCAATCACACATTGAACACGGGACGCATTCTGTCTTGCCCATCCAATTTTCTTGTTCAGTTGATGCAAGCGTCTTTTGGTCTTTTGATCCATCGTCGGTTTCAGCCTTCGATTTGAATCAGCCAAAGCTCTCGCAGCACCATAAACTGAGCAATTGATGGTCCAGAGGTCGGAATCTTGCGAGATATCTCGACGAAGGGAGGTATCCATTTCAGCCAGATCTTGGGGCTTAGGAGGAACTTGCATGTTGATGTTCCTCCTTGTACTGAAATTGCGATCATCTTCCAGAAGGTGCCTGGTTTCTGCGGTTGGTCTTAATGTCGTTTCATCTTCGTCTGCAGCTTGTTCAAGCAGCGGTTGAGGAAGCGCTCCGCGTACATATCCATTTTTCCGGAGGTAGTCGGCTTGATTTCGCAAAGACTGATGCGAAACGTGTTGAAGCTCTGGGTGTTTCTCGCACCACAGAGTATGCATACGTGCCATAAAGCCTCCGCGAACAGGGATAATACTGGCATCGTAGCAGTCTAGCACGTCATTCTTAAGTTGATCCGTCCACTGAATGTGGGCGTTTCGCCGGTTCGTCGTCGTGTTTCCATCTAAATTATTTTCAGCACCCCGAACTCTAGCATGATCGGCATTGTTTGCCGATCCATTGTCGGGTGCTCTGCGCGTTCGATCGTTTTGAACCGCATCTACAACATTTTGGTGGTTTGTTGGTTTCATTGTTGTTCCCACGAGCAGCTAGGGAAAGGGTTTGTCAATCCTTGTAGAGCCCCGCATGCAAGGATAAGGCTGTACTCTGAGACGTCGCCCGGTATCCCAGAGTCACCGTTAAAGACACCTCACCCAGGTGCCATGCAGCTTTCGGCACGGTTCTCACACCTTCGCTTAGGGGTTATTCCTTCGGGACCATCCCTGGACAATTGTCCGCGACTGCTTATTAATTATTGTAACCATATTCAGCAGAAACCCTTGGTACGGGGACCCTCCATCCGCAACCCGAGGACGCGTTCGGTGGCTTTGTCATAAGCCCTCCGGTTCTATTCCAAGGGAATAGAAACCGAAACCGAATGGTGACCCCGACGTGATATATATATACGTAATATATAAGTTATATATATATATATATATATATATATATATATATATATATATATGTATAGACTGTACGTTGTCACCTCCGTGTAGTTCACTCTACGTTCTCACCTCCGCTGTTTTCCGTTAAAATATTTGAAACTTATATGCATATATACGTTGAGGGGGACCTTCTGATCAGGTTTCTCAAAAGAGGGGTAACAATTTTTCATTTTGAAATTTATATATATTTGTGATACTGGATGTACGAAGTGACCTCCTCTACATATAAGGAACCGCGTTAGAGGCTATACGTACTCACCTCAAGCGGTGTTGCCACGTCTGGGAGGTAGGATTCTTACCTGGTGTCCATGTCTCCCAGGTTTCTACGTGATCTGACAATTAAGTCATAATCAGAGAATTAGGCTAATTCGAAATAACATCAGTTAAGAAGAAATTATTTTTAAAAATGTTATTTATTATAATATATCGCTTCAGAGATCTCTCGTAAATTCGTTTTTGTCGCTAATTATGATTTGCTTGCGATTTTTTAAATGCAAATTGCTTTTGATACATGACATACTACTTTATACTGACAATTAGATGTTTAAATAAATTGTTCAAACCATTTACTATTGTTTTAGCAATTTTCTCTTAGAATAGAGTTAGAAAGTCGCAGTTTTTTTTTAAATTGCACTTTCTGTCCAATTTTCAATGAGAGCGAGTTAATACATAATTTACGTTAATAAACAAAATTGTGTAACAAATTTGTTATTATTTTTAAAGATGTTCTCTTTCAATAATGCTAGAAATTGCGGTTTTTTCTAAAATCTGCAACTTTTTGTTCACTTTTCACTTGAAATGAGTTAATATTTATTTAAATTTAGGCAGAATAATTGTTTACACAAATTTTTATTGTTATTATCTATCTTCTCTTAGATAAGTGCTAGAAAGTTGCGGTTTTTTCTAAAATTTTGGACTTTTTTTCAAATTTCTGATTAAAGTGATATTTAATTCAAGTTAACAAAAATAATTATTCGAACAATTTATAATTATTGCTAATGATATTCTCTTTGCTCGATGGTAGAAAGTTGCTGTTTTTTCTGACATTTTTAACTATTTGTCTATATTCCACCTGAAGTAACCTAATAATTATTTAAGTTGAGCAAGAATAATTGTGCGAACAAATTATTGTTTATAACTATCTTCATCTATATTAATGCCAGATAGTTGCGGTTTTCTTCTTGGAGAAAACACGTCTCGTCGGTGACAATATACAATTGAGGGTGGTCAACATTTTTTAATTTCTCGTATTTTGATATACATCGCCCAAAAATTTGTTCGAATCCACACAAAAAATTCCTTTTTTTTTTGGTTTGAAAAAATGATATTCAGAGGTGTCGCAAGCCCGTGAAGTTTAACACGTATTTCCCATTAGGCAAAAATACGATTTTGTACATTTTATTCTGAATCGTCAATATTAGCAAAATCGAGTTAAAACTCAACAATTCTCTTCACAAATAGCTATACAATACAAGTCAAATATATCAATTATCAAATATCACCTCCCTTAGTCTATTTTATAGGGTCCCAAGAACAACCCATAAGTGAAAAAATGGGTTTTGCGAGTTTTTAGCGCTAATTATGATTTTTTTTGGGTTTTTAAACAATGCTAGAAAATGGTAGTTTGTGTTTAATTTTTCTCTTTGTGTTCAATTTTTAATTAAAGCCAGTTGAACAAACATAATTGTTCAAAAAATTTCTTATTGTTTATAACTATCTTCTCTCAGATTTTTTTCTCTAGATACATTTTTGATAAAGGGCTTCACAGGTTTCAAAAGTTCAAATACTCTTCTGAGCATGCACAGAGCCTGCCTGACTGGAAATAAATTCAGCCAAATAAAATAATAATAATACAATATTAAATAAACATTAAAAATGTTAATTTAGTTTCACTATCAAATATTTTGAAATTGCAAAATTTCATATTATAAGCCTTGATAGTCAGTTCTAAATGTAATGATTTTAGATTTGAATATGCTGAGTTGTTTGGTTTCAATGTGAAATACAAATATTTTCTGTTTTTTTTTTGTAATTTAAATGGTGAAATTTAAAAAATTGGAAGCATAGCTATCTTCTTATGCATTATATTTAAAAAATTTCAACGTGATAATATTTCAAACTTTTAGTTGAAGGTTTTCACGAATGAATAATTTCAAATATATTTGATTGGAAGATTGAAAGATTGAAAGAATGAATAATGATTCTGAATGAAGTGTTAAAAGCTAAACGATTTATATTGAAAAAGTTAAAAATTATATGTTACTTATAATCAAAACAGATGGAAATTGTTTGATATGAAATTGAGACCTTGGTAATTGAATAAATTTCTTTAATTCTAACTGGTTAAAATTTTAGCGTTTCAAATTTTCATGTTGAAGGCTGAATTTTCCAACTTTCTCTTTCAACAGTATTAATTTCGAAATTGAAATTGAAATGTTGAAATTTAGAAAAGTACAGTTGACAATTTGCAAAATGTTAATTTTCAGGCGATTTTAATTTACTTGAAATAATTTAAAATTCAAAGAGGAAGAGTATAAAAACGTTCTAATACCGCAATTGTAGGTAATTAACATTTGGTTCAGTTCTCAATGATTTTAGATTTGCTTATTTTTTATCGCATCGTATTAGAAATGTTTTTATTTTTATTGTAGCGTACTCAAAATTTCTTCATTTCTTACATTTTTTTAGAATAATTCAATTGTCAATGTATATATGTAATTGAACATTTTTCCAGCTTGTACTAACAATTTAAAATTCTGAAACTTCAGAAGCTTTGACTTTGAACAATTCAATTCAGTTTTTCAGTTTCTAATTGTAGAATTGTAATCAGTTTTTATTTTAAATTGTTGAAATTCTCAAATTTTAAATTATTGAAATTTGATCGCTTCGAATTATAATTAACACAACTCGAATTTAGTTGAATTTTATATGATCCAATTCTCAAAATTTCAATCTGAAATTATTCAGTTTTGAACAGTTTTGAATTGTCCTATTTTCGAAATTTTAATCTGAAATCTTTCGATTTCGAGATTTTTCAATTAGAAATAAAATTTTTTAATTATGAACGCTTTGAAACAGTACTGATACAACAAAAACTCTTTTCTAATGAAACCTCCCAATTTTGGGAATTTTCTTTCAAAATTTTCCTATTTTGAGGGCATCCGATGAAAAATTTTTCAATTTAAAGTTATTCAATTCTAAACGCTTTCATCAAGAAGTGATACAAGTTAAATTATTTTCTATTACATTAGAAATATTGTGCTTTCGTCCAAATTTTAGCTAGGTCATCTAAAATTGCTTGATTTGGAACATTTTCAATTAAGAATCGTTTAATATATACCTTTTTTAATTCCAAATGCTTTTAGTTTGAAATGATTAATTATTGTTTTAAAAAATTGTTAATATCTCTATATTTAAAAAAATTTAGTAACGTATTTTCAAATTTTTTATTTTTTCAATGTTATGAAATAAAAATCCAGGCATTTACAGCTAGTTCAGAAAAAAGGCACGTTCCCTCTTCAAATATTTTTGAACTTTTTCGCTGATAACCCAAAATAACGAGTCCAACATTTTAAGTATATAAATATAAAAATAGTCCTAACGGCTAATATAACACAAATTTATTCATAATACGGATTTTTCAAAATTGCACTATTTTAATTTGTAACACTTATTGGCTAAAAATTTTGAAGAGAACGTTCAAAATAAAATATTTTCAAATTCGAATATTGAAAAATGGACAAATTTATATTTCAATTGTATACTGACTACTGTTGCAAATTTGTATAATTTCCAAACAGAAGCCTCAATAATTCTCGATATATTTTAACTCGAATATTGCTTAAAAATTAAAGATATCATATTCAAAGAGTGCTAAAATAGTCAATTTGCGAAAAATGTAATTTTCTTTATTACTAAATATATATCATCCATTATTCAGTTTTATAGTATACACTGAGACAAATAGAACTTAGAACGATGATCTACAAATATTAGGGGGTTAAACCTAGATATTGAAATTAGAAAATTTAATTTCAAAATAAATTTCAAATTTACATTGTTTTTAAAAATAAATTAAATTAAATTAATTAATTTTGAATTAAATTAATTGGATTTAAAAAGCTTTTAAATTCAAAGTTTGAAACAGAATATACAGTTGGAACACGATTTGAACAAAACAATAGGTACCCAATAAGGCTGCTGTTTTTCCTTTTGGAAGGTGCAATATTTCACTTGCAGTTAATGGTGAGGGGGAAGGGTTCCGAAATGAAGGCGACATTGCCGCCTCAGGTAGTGCACCTGTCTTTTCAAAAGTGTCTGAATTTTTGGGACACGATGGCGACGAAATGAGATTCGTCATAAATCCCAACCTATTCATCTCTATTTATTACTTTTTACGGTAAGCTCGGTGAATAATAAAATTCTTCTCCAATTTCCCAGTAGAGTGGGTCAAAAATAAATACTTTTGGAATTTGCACGTGGCTTGGTTACCCGTGCTCTAAAAAAGGTCGAAAAATTTTCTTTTTCGCAGAGTTTTGGACTTTTCTTTAGGTTTAATTTTCTTTACATACCTGAATGTCAGAAAAATCTTCTAAATTTTTTGGAGATTCAAATCAATCATTTTTTCGAAAAGTAATTCCCATTTACTTTTTAGAATGTTGATTTTGGTATTTAATGAAATAATCTTTATAACTGTTCGATTAAACATTTTTCTGAGCACGTGTGAGATTTTTAATTGTACATTGAAAATACCCACTGGTCGAAATTAGAATAACAGTAATTTTTTTTTTTTTTATTCCTTGGCCTTGTCAATTTTTTCTGGAGTATTTCTATGCTTACAAATTCCTGACAAGCTCAAGAAAATTAAAAAATCACAAGTAAAGACGATAATTCTATTAAATAACAAATTCCAAATTTATAAAAACAACTGTATTTGTAATTTCGACTCCTGAGTCTTGCACATTTTTTTCTAGTGTATTTCTAATTTTAAGAACTCCAAACATACAAAAAAATTCTAAAATCACAAGTGAAAAAGAGTATCATGTCAAATACCAAATTCCAAAATTTTCAAAATTACTGTAAATCTCATTTCGACTCATAGATCTTGTGGATTTCTTTCTAGTGCATTTCTATATTTTAAAAGTCCACACATGCTCGAAAAAATCTTTAAAACACATGTTATAAAGATAATTTCACTAATTCTAGTATTTTTTTTCTTAGAATACGTATCTGAAGGCGAAAATGATATATTTTCTCGCGTTTTTCATAAAAATAGGTTTAAAAAGCGAAAATGACCTGATGTTTACGCAACATGGTTTTTTCGTTTTTTATGTGATATTCAACATTAAATCTTGAACATCTCCGAAAATATTGCTACTACGAAAGAAATAATGCCAGTTTCCGAATCAGTGCCAAAAAAGACATAAATAAATGCCATAAAAGTCAAATAAATAAAAAAAAGTGCAACGCTTTGCAAATTTAATATTTGTTAGATTTCGACTGGGAAGTGATAAACAAAATAATAATTCCTTTTTAATTAATAACTTTTAAAAGTTGGAAACAGTTTGCAAATGTAATATGACGTTGGTAATAAGTTGTTTATCACTTAATACGATTTGTAAAATGTTTGTAATTTTTCGCTAGTTTATAGAAGTAACTGATTTGCTTAATTGAAATTTTATTATTATTTGCGGCTAGTGATTCATGTCGACACGAGAAATTAAACTGTTTTGCTCGACGTCGTTCGTTATCAGCCCCTTTTTTCGAACGATCATCTCGTGTATTCATTTGTTAAACTTCGAATCCTAGCGTCACATTTTTCGAAAGAAATCGAATGAGGTCCTTGAAAATGATCAAGAAACGTCAATTGTGACAGCCTTTCAGTGACAGAGCTCTGCTGCCAAAGATTATTTGGATTTAACGTTTAATTTAAAATTAAGTTTGTTCATCTTAAATTTTCAATTTAACGATTAAGCACAATCTGGAGAAGGATGGCAGAAGATACAAGCTATGCAGGGAAAAGAAAATCTACGGGGTAGATACTTAATTTTAAATAATAAATAATAATGAAAAATAATACAAATGCTAATAAGAATAAAACCTTAGTCAAATATAAAATAAGAAACTTATATAAAAAATAAAAATGATTATTCAAAATTCATTTAAGATATATTTTTGAATATATTATACAATTTAATCTTCTTAGTAATGAACTGATGATTGATGAAGATCCATCTGAATCGAAATCAGTGACAAAAATAAGGAGAAAGGAAGTTCTAGGAAGTATTTTTGAATGCGGATGTACGGATAAAAAGAAGTTCGCGAAATGTAAGGCTTGCTCTGCACAAAAGCTGGAAATTACAATAAAAATAACGGATGGAAATACAACTGGAACTACCTGATATTTAAAAAAAATCCATGTTGAGGAATACAAGAGAGCCTTTTCTGATAGTGCAGTCCAGCAGCCAAAAAAAGTATCATTGATTAGCATTTTAACATAATTTAATTCAAATTTTACATTCTATTATTTTTCGCAAGAAATTCAATAATTTTAAAGTGAATTTTGAATAATTTTCCAATTTCAATAAATTTATATTTTTCAAAGAAATGAGAAGCCGAAAAATTAATTTTTACCCTTTTGAAGCCTTTTTTAGTGGAAATATGATTTTTGTAAGAATCTTACAAAACTTTACTTTCAATAAAATAAATCTTTTTTTGACAAAAAAAAGTAGTGAACAACTTTCTACATTATTTTTATTTTCATACAGTAAGTCGAAGATTAATATTATTAATATGAAAAAAGGATATTTGGTTTCTCAAGATGAAAAATGTTACTTTTTCTAAATTTAACAATAAAATAAAGTTACATTCAGACCGAATATACATTTCAAATCGGGAAAGCTGTAAAGCGTGCATGCTGAAGTCACGAAATCGTTTCGAGACATAATATTTAGTTGTGCCACTTAAAAAATTAGGAAAAAAAGTTTCTTAGACCTTTTCCTTATCTTGCCTCTTTTTCAAAATGTTCGCTAAAGTTGTTATCGATAAAATCGGCTCTATCTGTATTCTTCTCAATTAAATTACATTAAAACAATTAAAACAATTTAACTGTTTATGTTGATATAATTTTATTTTATTCATTTTAATCTAATGGGCTACAATTGTTTTTTTTTAAATTAAATTCAATTGGAACAATTAAAAACATTATATTTTGTAGACCGAATCCATCTCAAATCAGGCAGGTTCTACACTTGAAGTTGCAGAATCTCTCGGGGACAAAATATGTTGTTTTTAGAGGAAATTAGGCGATACGTATTTTTGTGATTTGTGAAAAAAATTTGTTTACAGAGTTATGCGAAAATGTTAAAAGTCGATTTTCTCAGAAAACCTACACTTATATTTTTTGCCAATTTTTTGTTGAATTTGTACTATCATAAGGAAAATACCTTGTTAGTTTAATGCGGGCTAAATAACTTTTGTGGGCAGGAGAATTTTTTTTCATTAAATCGAATTTTCGCATTTTTCTTGAAAACAACAACGATACAAAAATTTTTTGAGAAAATAGTTTGCACGTTTAAGAAAGTTCTACAAAAAGTTCTCTTACGCATTTACGATTTCCGAGAAAAATGAAAAAATTCAATTTTCATAAACAAAAAATTGTCTTCATTCCTGGCTTATGGCCAGGAATCTAAAAAACAACATATTTTGTCCCCGAGAGATTCTGCAACTTCAAGTGTAGAACCTGCCTGATTTGAAATGGATTCGGTCTACAGAATATAATGTTTTAATTGTTCCAATTGAATTTAATTAAAAAAAAAAAACAATTGTAGCCCATTAGATTAAAATGAATAAAATAAAATTATATCAACATAAACGGTTAAATTGTTTTAATTGTTTTAATGTAATTTAATTGAGAAGAATACAGATAGAGCCGATTTTATCGATAATAACTTTAGCGAACATTTTGAAAAAGAGGCAAGATAAAGAAAAGGTCTAAGAAACTTTTTTTCCTAATTTTTTAAGTGGCACAACTAAATATTATGTCTCGAAACGATTTCGTGACTTCAGCATGCACGATTTACAGCTTTCCCGATTTGAAATGTATATTCGGTCTGAATGTAATTTTATTTTATTGTTAAATTTAGAAAAAGTAACATTTTTCATCTTGAGAAACTAAATATCCTTTTTTCATATTAATAATATTAATCTTCGACTTACTGTATGAAGATAAAAATAATGTAGAAAGTTGTTCACTACTTTTTTTTGTCAAAAAAAGATTTATTTTATTGAAAGTAAAGTTTTGTAAGATTCTTACAAAAATCATATTTCCATTAAAAAAGACTTCAAAAGAGTAAAAATTAATTTTTCGGCTTCTCATTTCTTTGAAAAATATAAATTTGTTTGAAATTTATTGAAATTGGAAGAACTTCACTATTTTGACTATTTTTTTCAAATATCGTTGCGATATTGAAAAAATATGAATTTTTATTTTTCATTGAAATAAACTCAATTTTCTCTCCTCTAAGATGTATAGGCACAAGAGAAATGATTTTTCATAAATGTACCCTATTAATACCAACTTAGAAAAAAAAAAGTAACCTCGTTGAGAAAAATGAAGGTTGAAGAGTTTCAGAAAAACGGCAACGAATTTTTTTTCTGTAAAATACATTGCCAACTTAAAAATTTTAATACTCATAACTTAGTCAAAAAAAATTTTTTGTTCAAACGGCAAAATATGAATCAACTAAAATCCCTTGAAAAACAACATAGAAAAATAACATATTTTGTCTTGAATGGATTTGGTGACTTCACTTTGCACAGCCTGTCCAATTTGTAATAAATTCGGTCTTTATTAAAATTGAAAAATGGGTTTGTTTAAAAATATGAATCTACCTGAAAAGTGTAATTTCTTTGCTTGAGTTCTGATACAATAATTTCATTTCTAATATATTTTTAACATTGATCTTTTATTAGAAATTTGATCAAAACTTCTTTAATTGTATGGTGGTGGAATGGGTAGTGAGAAAATATCTGCCGAAATGTTTCTTTGATGATGAAGTAATCCAAGAATTTTCCGCCTATTTGAACAAAAATGCGAATTTTCCACAAATAATGCCATGAGATCAAAGATTTCCTCAACCTTCAAGGATATGCAAGAAGAATTAATCAAAATGCTACAAAAAATGTATCAAAGATATCTTTCACTGTAGATAGTTGGACCTCTGTATAAAAATATGTTCGAAATAAACTTTTTTTCATAGAAAATATAAATTCTAAAAAATACGAAACTTCAAAGACTTTTTAGATTATCTCAATTTGAAGAAAAATTTGATAAAGTTTCTTTAGTCCGTTAGTCTGTTATATTTTATGAAACAATATCGTATATTTTTTTCATATTGCTCAGATATGAAGATAAAAGTTAGCTTTAACCTTGAAAAAAAGCCTTTCTACGTCCATTAACTGATTTTCTACTTATATTCGTTGAAATATAGCAATATTAAAAATTTTGGAAACGAGCTTCTCGGTTATTCGGTCAGATCGATCGATTTGACAAGAAGTTCGTTTTAAGGAACCGATATGAGATGAGAGCTCGATTGTCAAGGCGATAAACGAAAATATTTTTGGTCGTTTCTTGAATTGTGTCGCTCGAATGAATCACTATTATCGGCCGAGCAATGTTTTGCAAATTTCATAATTTTCAGATCACAACATTTCAAACAATTGCTCCCAAAAACGCGACCTTCGCAATTTCCGCTGAAATTTTAGGAGTCGAATTGCAAAAAATGTAACAATTATTTAAAAAACGATAATTTGCGTTTTGTATTTAGTTTCGCAAATCAGACAATAGTCTCTTCTCAATGGATAAAGACAGAAACAACATTTTGCAAAATCTTCGGTATTTTCACTCAGGAGTGATTAAAAAAATATTAATTTGTTTATAATTAATAACGTTGCCACATCATAAACGTTTCGCAAATTTGATACAGGATAGAGACTGAGTATATAATTACTCACTCGAGTTTGCAAAATTTTCTGAATTTTCGTGGAACAATAAGGGGAAAATTTTGCAATTTAATTCTTTAAAAACCTATTGCGGACCCGATCACGTTATGCAAAATTTTATTTTATGTTCAACATATGAAAAAAATATACAATTTTTTTGAAGACCTTCGGAATTTTTGTTAATTGATTAGCTATTTCCACTAGTCTACTTTTCACGACATTGAAGTTTGCCGCAGATATTGACTCAAAACTTATGTAAAATCTCACATTTTTCTTAGTTTTGAGTTTTTTAAATTACATTTCGAAATAAAAATAAAATTATTTACTATATTTATGTGTCAAATAAGTTGAAGAAAAGTGATCATTTAAATATTTTACATACATCCTGATTAATTTGAAAAAATCAACGAGTGACTTCTTTCTAACCCAAAAAGTAGCTAAATGTGAATAATATATATATTTTTTTAAATCAAAATAATACATTGAATTTTGATAAAGTTTGCTCGAACACGGGGTGGATTGGAAATATTCTAATTTTTGGCTATTTACCATAAGTGACATATCGTTGAAATCGCCAAAAAACATAGATTTCTATTATAATGTTATTAAATTAATAATTGTAAAATTTAAAAAAAAATCATGTTTCGTATTTCACTTCTCATTAGTACAAAGGACCCCTCGCAGGTAAGGGTCGGCGAAAGAGAGCACAGAGGAGAAACCGATGTAGACTAGGTGATGAGGTGGGTGTACCTGAGCTGGTCATCGCCCGACTCGCATTTTTGTACCTGCTCAGTATACCCCCACCATTGCCCTACGGCCTACGCGAGTTACCCCTAACTTGCTTTTGCCAAGCATATCTGACGTCGGATTAGGATTAGAGGCGAACATACCTGGGATCTTGAAATGAGTATCCATTGTACTTATACTCCCTTTGTATTCAATACTCATTCATAGATTGCCTATATATTACTCTAATTTTGAAGGCTTAGAATTTTAATTTATTCAGTTTTGAAGACTTTTAAATTCTTTAAACACTTTTAAATTCCTGGAATATTTTTGAATTAATACTTAACTATGATCAATTGTTTCAAAAAATATTTATTAATACATTTTTATTCATATTTGTGACTAACTTGAACTTTCAACTTAATCGCAAGCTATTTGAATAGAAGGCACAAATTCGTTGTACTTGAACTTCCAAAATATTTGGAAATTGTTCATCTAATTTGTTTGTGAAAATATAAATGGTTGTATTTCACCAAATGTTATCAAACTTAAAAATCAGCCATAGAATACGAATGAGAAATTTATTTTCGAATTCCACCCCTATAAGTCTATTTTAAAGGGTTTTAAATAAACCCCATAAGTTAAAAGCTGGGTATTGCAAGTTTCTGGCGCTAAATATTAGTTTTTTGAGGTTTCTTTTAGTAAACATTGTTTCTAGTGCATAAAATGTTATTTTATAGTGATAACTAGATTTCCAAATATATTGTTAAAACAATTTATTATATTTTATAGCCATTTTGTCCGAGCATAAAGTTAGAAATTCACAGTTTTATCTGATTTTCCCAACTTTTCAGTTAGACCGAGGCAATAATCAACTGAATTTAATAGAAAAAATTGTTGGAACTATTTATTATTTATAATAATATTCTTTTAGAATAATGCTAGGAAGTTGCATTTTTGTCTAATATTTTCCACTTTTAAATTAAATTAAATTCTAGTGAAGTAATAATCAATTCAATTTAACAAACATAATTTTTTGAAGAATTCATTATTTTTATTAAATATTCTCGTTGAATAATGCTAGAAATTTGCGGGGTTTTATGGAATTTTCAGCTTTTCTTTGACTTTTAAGTTTTCGGTGACTACTTCAAGAAAAAAATTCACATTCATATATTTTATTCCATATAGAAAACTTGAGGAATATTTCAAATACCTGTTTTATTTCAGAAAAACATATTCACAAAAAGAAAGATTGTTTGAAAAATTATTTTCTCTGTTTATTTATTATTTCATTGTAACTAAAAAGGCAAAGCAAACTTGAAAATTTCAGAAAAAAACGCCTCTTTCTAGCAATTAACTTAGGGAAAATATTTTTGAAAAAATTCCCAAAAATGGTGAAGATATGGGACTTTGAAATTTGTTGTACCTTTTCTTTGGAAACATCATATCTTTGGTTCTAATTAACCGATTTAGCTTTTTAAAGTCTTAAATTATTTGTAATAAGACGTACTTTCACATTACCATGAATCTTAAGAAATTTTTCTATTCTTTTTAATCATTCCAATATTCTTGGAAAACTTATAAACTTTGTTCAAAATCTTCAAAAAATAACATTTTTTTAAATTATTTCAAATTTTAAATTATTTTGAATCTTTTCAAATCTCTTAAACCTTTTAAATATCTTTCAAAATAATTCAAATTTTTCCTAAAATTGCTAACTAGAAAAGTGGAATTATCAACAAAACAGTTAATTTTCAACCAAGAAAGATGACTTTCCTACCGTAAAAGATGAATTTTCTACCGAAAGACGAATTTTTAACGAGTTGAATTACACAAAACAAAATGATTTAAAAAAAAAGTTGAATCCTCAAAAAGATGAATTTTCAATACAAAAAGATGAATTTTAAACAAAATACTTGAATTTTCAGCTAAAAATGGAATCGTTACATTTTCTGTTAAAAAAATCATTTTCAACATATAAAAATTAATTTTCAAGTAGTCGTATTTAATCAAGAAAGACAAATGTTAAAAAAACGAATTTGAGAAAAAAGTTAACTTCTCAACCAAAAAGGTGAATCTCACATAAAAACATAATTTTTAACAAAGTATTTCAACTTTCAACCAAAAAAAGGTAAATTTTCAACAATAAACTATTAATTTTCCACCAAGAAATTTAATTTTCTACAAAAATGATCAATTTTTAACAGAATACATCATTTGTTAACAAAATTGTTGAATTTTTGAGCCAAAAAGACAAATTATCTACAAAACAGCTGAATTTTCAACCCTAAAATATGATTTTTTAACAAAAAAGCTTATTCCTCACCAAATAGTTGAATTTTTAACCAAATAGTTCATTTTTAATCAGGCAGTTAAATTTTACACCAAAAGTTATGAATCTTGATCAAAAAAATTAATTTTCAACAAAATAGTTACATTTTCAACCAAACAGTAAACCTTCATTAAAAATAAAAATCAAATTTTCAACCAAGTCCTTCAAGTTTCACCCGCGCAAATGAATTTTTAATTAAGCAGGTCAGTTTCTTAACAAAGTCTTTCTATTAAAATTTGTAAACAAAATAGTCGAATCCTCAAGCAAAAAAGAGTGCCTGGTAAGAGAGAAGTTTTTCAAAAAAAAATTGAATTTTTACAACAAAAAATTTTCAACTTGACTTTTCAACAACAAAATATAAGTTTTGAATAAGAAGAACAATTTTCAATCAAACAGTTGCCATTTCATCTAAGAAAGATGGAATTTCTATCAAAATAGATAAATTTTTTAATTAAACCAATTTTTCAAAAAAATAGTTGAATTTCTACCCAAAAAAATTTCAGTTCGTCTATTTAACAACTAAATATGAGTTCCAAATAAATTTTATTCAAGATTTATTATACACCAGAGCTTCGTTATATGCTCGCGCGACTGCAGGCGATATTAGCAATTCCTAGAATTGCTCGTCCCCACAGTTTCTCCGGGGGCAGGGTGAGAGACGGTTGCGAATCCGCCTATGAAGGGACGCACTGCATTACTCCGCAGTCAAGTAGATTGCGCAATGTCATGCAAACAGTGCAGGCGGCCCTGCCTGTTTACGTTTCGCTGCTGGCGATATATGCCCAAGGTTATTTTCAGGCAACCCCCGAGATTGAGCATATAACGAAGCTCCGGTGTAATAATTTTTTTGTATTTAATGTTATTTTACGCGTCTCTGAAACTAAAAATCTTCAAATTTTAGGGTAATAAACTCCATCCAAATTTATTTCTAAACTGGAACCAAAAGGGACAACTGCTTAATGTTACTGTCGGGAATCCCCGTAATAAAGTTTACGATTCTATTTACAATGTCCAGTTTAAATATCTTAGGTACGCTAGCCTTCCAAGATATAATCCCAGGTGAGAGAAGCAGGCGAGGGGTATCTCGCGTAGCCCAATGGTGGGGGTATACTTAGCAGGTAGGAAAATGCGAGTCGGGAATCAGCCACCTGATCTATTGAAACTGGACATTATAAATAGTGCGACTACACTAATGTGATTGCGGAGTTCTTGAACAGTAAAATTACTCTCTTGTCAGTTTGGGTGCCAGTTTCGAAATTTTCGATCTAATTTATTACTCTAAAATTCAAAGCTTTTCAACTTCAGAGACCCATAAAATCAATTTAAATAACAAAATTATTATAAAAATGCATTATTATTATTATAGATTAGCAGTTCGAACTCGAAAGTTCATTGCCTCATCTACCCGAAACCGCCACACATCTCTATCCTGTGCATCCTCCATCCAGTTTAAGTAATCATGTCCTAGTTCTTTTAGATCATCTCTTACATTTTTTTCCCATCTGTTTCTCGGTCTGCCTAGGGGTCTCTTACCAATCAGTCTCCCTCTTAAAACTTGCGCCACTGTTCTTTCATTTCCCATTCTTGCTACATGACCCGCCCATCTTAATTTACGCGCTTTCATTACTCTATTAATATTTGCTGACCCGTAGAGAGCATGCAGCTCATCATTATGCAGTTTTCTCCATTCACCTGTCTCTTCGTCCCTTTTTGGACCATAGATTTTTCTAAGTACTTTATTCTCAAAAACTCTAAACCTATTCTCCTCCTCTTTCGTCAGCGCCCACGTTTCACACCCGTACATGACGACCGGCATTATTATCGTTTTGTAAATTCTTACTTTGATGTTTCTAGATAGCGATCGCGATTTTAGTAGCTTGTTTGCTGCATAATAGCACCCATTGCCAGCGTGCAGCCGCGCGTTGGTTTCCGTTTTAATCTTATTTTCGCTAGTTATCATAGACCCGAGGTATTTAAACTCGCTAACCCTTTCAAATTTCATATTTGCAGCCATTAGATCTTCGTCTTGATTACTTTGTTCGGATCTGCCGACGGTCATATATTTTGTCTTCGATTCGCTAACTTCCAAGCCAATATCTTTGGCTTTTGTGATCAAGATTTCTGCATTTTTAGCTAACGTTTCTTTATCATCCCCTAGTAAGTCGAGATCATCCGCATATCCAAGAATTTGTATTACCCCATTGAGGGTAGCACCGGTCGGATTCGCCTGCACTTGCCTAACCACGTATTCCAAAACTAAGTTAAAAAGGACGCACGAAAGTGCATCGCCCTGTTTCAGGCCATCGCGGATCGAAAACTCTTCAGATAAACTACCGTTTACGCGTATTCTACCCCTACTGCCGCTTAAGCAAATTTCGATAAGTCTAACCAATTTTCTTGGTACACCCAAGAACTCTAGGATCCAGTACATTCGTGCGCGTATAATAGAGTCGTAAGCTTTTTTGAAATCGATAAATAGCTGATGCACTACTTCTTTAAATTCCCATTTTTTTTCTAGCAGTTGCCTAATTGTAAACATTTGATCGCTTTTAGATCGGTTTCGGCGGAATCCACACTGATAATCCCCTATGATTTCCTCGGCAAAAGGAGTCAGTCTACTTAGGATTACATTAGACAGGATCTTGTAGCACGAAGGTACAAGTGAAATTCCCCGATAATTGTTACAGTCAGTTTTATCGCCTTTTTTAAAGACGGGAATAACGATAGAGGTATTCCATTCTTCCGGCATGCGTTCTGTTTTCCAAACTGCGCGTATTAATTTAAAAATTTGTCTTGTGAGGTAAGGGCCTCCATTTTTTATCAGTTCTGACGGTAGGTCGTCAATGCCCGCGGCTTTGTTATTTTTCAACTTCTTTACAGCCATTTCTATTTCTATATATGCAGGATCATCAATTAATAGATCAGCAGTGTGGATTTCGCCGAGATTACCTTCAACGGGGGCTTCGCGTACATTTAATAGTTTCTCGAAATAGTCTTTCCATAAATTCTGTCTCTCTGTCGCATCGGCTACTAGATTGCCATTTTCGTCCCTCATTACTTCCGTTCTACTTTGAAAGCCTTTCCTTATAAAATTGATTCCCCTGTACATCTCGCGCGGGTTATTCTGTTTATTATACGTTTCTATTGCTAGTATTTTACTCTTTTCCCACTCCCTTTTCTTGGATCTATAAAGCCTTCTTGTACTTTTACTAATCTCGAGATACTTCTTATGTGTTTGATCGCACTTATTTT
>CAKNXH010039736.1:0-18215 GCA_932178445.1 Andricus quercusramuli | reverse complement strand
TACTTTTTGATAAGCCCGAACACGAAGTGCAAAAACCTAGAGAAACCGAGAGTAAAGCGTTTTTTCTCGAAATGTTTGTAATTATTGAGTTATGCTAATTATATATATTCGTCATAATTTAAGTATTGCGCACATTGCAACTGGTTAAAATGCTTATAAATGAATTTCATCGTATTTTTGGAACTAATTTACGGACTGAAGAAACAATCAGAGGGCAATGCAATCCAGAACTAATTTTTTTAATTTTCATATTTTAACAGTTTTTGAAAGTGTAGGATAGAATAGAATTTTAATCCTCCATGAACATCCTCATTAGACTTTTACATATACTACCTTTGTACCTTCTGAGTATAATAATTTTACTTTGGCACTTTTTGCCATGCTTCGTAGTTACAAAATTTTACAATCATTTATTCTGCAATTGCTTAATATTGCCACTTGATATTCTCCCTTTCATGAGCAATAAACAAAGAGGCGGTTGCTCTTTTTGTACTTTCTTGAATATTTTTAGTTGTAGTAATAGGACAATATAAATCATATATTTAAGATGTTAGGAAAATCAAGTCATAATTGACAGTTAAAGATTTAAATAAATATAAAACAACGCTATCATTTTCAATGCTCTAAATGAATGGATAAATCAACAAATTTTGGAAGATTTAAAATTATATCATCTTAAGCAATTTTAAGTTAGAAACATTAAAAATGGAGAGATTAAAATTTTGTTAACCGAACACTTCTTAAAGTAGTCTTGATAATTGTTCAACTGTTATTTATACATACAAATTTGTTTTGAAATCTTTTTAAATATTCCCTCAAAATTATTATTTCTCAAAAGAAAAATCACATTAAATTTTCACATGAATCTTAAGAAAATTTTTTTATTACCTTTAATCCTTTCAGAATCCTGAAAAAGCTTAAAAATTTTATTTAAAAATCTGCATTTTCTTTTAAATTTTTTGAAATCTTCTCATATTTCAAATTAGTTTCCGAATGTTTGCGAAGTTTACAAAATTCAGAATGATTTTCTTTCAAA
This sequence comes from Andricus quercusramuli, assembly GCA_932178445.1. Lineage (NCBI taxonomy): Eukaryota > Metazoa > Arthropoda > Insecta > Hymenoptera > Cynipidae > Andricus > Andricus quercusramuli. The sequence continues at coordinate 17,179 of CAKNXH010039736.1, read as the reverse complement.
AAGTGATTACTAGAAAAAACGAATAAGGTTCTCTAATTATATTACAGGTCATTTTTCCAGTTTCCACGTAAAATGGCCACCTTGTTGTGTTACACATTTTTTGTAGGTTTATGTTTATTAAAGTGCTCAGTTTTGTATCGAAGAAAAAACATTCTTATATTGAAATTTTCCAAAGAAGAAACAAGCGAGGAAGTAATCGAAGATGAAATCATAAGCGACGATTGAAAGAAACAGACTGTTAACCAACTTTAGTTAAGCTAAGTATTGTAGAAATTCAAATACTACAGTTTTTATATAATAATAATAATAGATATTTATTAAGATGCCAACAAAACATATACAAAAGTATTCAGAAAATATTAATGGAAGGCGGCACATAAAGGGCCGAGGTACAACTTAGAGCTGCTTTGCAACCTAACCTAATATGGATTCGATTATACAGAATAACGCTCATGAAAGGAAGAATATCAAGTGGTAATATTAAGCAATTTCAGAATAAATGATTATAAGAATAATAAGCGGAGAATGGCATGAATGAGCTAAACATGTGATTTTTGTAACGACGAAGCATGTGGAAATAAAATTGTATTCTATTCTACATTTTCAAACTGCAAAAATATGAAAATAAAATAAACTAATTCTTGATTGCATTTCCCTCTGATTGCTTCTTCAGTCCCTGAATTAGTTCTAATAATACAATGAAGTTCATTCATAAGCATTTTAACCAGTTGAAATGTGCCCATACACTACTCAAATTGTGACGAATATATATATATATATATATATATATATATATATATATATAATTAGCATAAATCAATAATTACAAACCTTTTGAAAAAACAGTACTCTTCTTTCTAAATTAATGTATAAACTATGCGAATGGTATCAAACTTTCAATGTAGGCATTTAAATTGCGCGCCAACCGGCTCTTTTCAGCTTCGTGCATGATCGGTAATGACCGGACTCTCTCGGCTCCTAACGTTGGGGGAAGGTACCAAAGAGGAGCTCAAAACACTGTACAATGATCCAATGCACGGGAGTGGGCGAATGGTGCGGCGAAGCCGCGCCAATCGCGCACTCACGATTAATGATCTCCCCGAAGAATGATCGAACTGGAAGAAGTTGCTGTGTGTTACCCGTTTGGGCATTGTTACACAGTCTGAGAGAAATTTGACATGACTGGAATTTAAATTGACGTTTGTTATATGTGGAAAAAAAGCCCGCAGGCGGGAAAAAACCACAATATCTGATAGTTTGTTTTATGAAAGAGAAGTAAAGAAGAAGAGGGGGAAGGTGGTAGAGGGGTCGAAAAAGAGAAAAGTGTTTAGTAGGTCGGGGGTGGCAAGGCCACCTCGACCTGGGTGACTTATTTCATTAGAAAGTCTCTTGGCATCGCGTGTTTGCGAAGCGGGTCAAAGTTATATTTCCCCAGAGAGGAGATATGTTCAAAAGGTGATAATGATGTAGATTTATAGAATTTAGTGGCAGTTTCTTTGATATACTCTGAAATGTAAGGTAATTGAAATTCTCTGTGGAGGACAGAGTTCTTGGTATATCTAGGAGTTTTTGTGATACGTCTGAGGAATTTATTTTGTATGGTCTGGATGTGATTGATGTTACTTTTAGACGCACCTCCCCAAATTGTACAGGCATAGGTTATGATTGGTCGAATAAACATTTTGTAAATCAGGATACCATATTCAGGTTTTAGACTCGAGTGTCTATTAACAATAGGATTTAAGCGCGAGATAACCCCGAGAGCTTTCCCTTTAGTTTCATGGATATGCTGTTTCCAATTAAGGCGTTTATGAAGTTTACCCCCTAGGTATTTTACGGAATTTTTCCATTCTATTGGTTCATTAAACATTTTTGGTGGATCTATTTTAGCAGGCCTTCTGACTGAGAAAAGGATTGATTCTGACTTTGCTACATTAATTTTTATTCTCCAAAGCTTAGCCCATGCCTCAATGATTTCAAGAGCTTTGTTAAGTAATCTTAGGATTTTCGGAACTGACCAAGAGGAGGTAAATAGTGCGGTGTCGTCAGCATACAATCCAATTGTAACTTCGGGGACCTCAGGGATGTCGTTAACGTAGATGATAAAGCATACCGGTCCTAGAATACTGCCTTGGGGCACACCCGCTCGGATGTGTTTCTCTTTTGAAAGTGTCTGGCATATTTTGACTGAGAATTTTCTGTTGGAGAGATAAGAATGTATGAAATGGATAAGCCCTCTTGGGAAATTGTAATTTATTAGTTTTCTGAGCAGTCCTACGTGCCAGACACTATCAAAGGCTTTTTCTACATCGAGGAAAACAGCTCCAGTATGTTTTCTTCGATTGAAATTCAGGCTAATGGCTTCGGTAAGCTTAAGCATCATGTGCTGCGTAGAGTGACCTTTTCTAAAACCGTATTGTTGTGGTTTAAGGATGCTGTTTTCCTCGAGGTGATAATTTACGCGAGTGAGTATTATTTTTTCAAAAATTTTGCTCATTGTATTAAGAAGATTAATAGGCCTGTAGCTTGTTGGATGATATGGGTCGTCATCCAGTGTATTATATATATCAGTGGATTTAAGGCATCAGAGTCCCACCCCTCTGCTGGCCGGCAGTCTGCCTCATGATCCAATAAATACATGGTCTAGCCACTTGAGGGCTCCGTTTCGTCCAAATCACGCAACCGCTTAGTTCTACCATTTTGTTTTATAACCGCGCAGTTTGAGTTTGACGCGTACTCTGTGTACGGAAAAGTATTATAGGAAAATGAATATGTAGGAAGAAATAATATGAAATTATTGAAGTAATAAATTCCAAAAAAACTTGGAATAACTACTGAATGATATTATAAGAACATTGAGGAGAAAATAAATTATATTCAGGAGAGAATGGAAGTTTGTAAATGAGAATGAATGAGGGTGATGAAAAGTACATACAAATTTTGATATTCATGTCAATTACATTGTAAATATCTCCATTTAACAGTGTATACATAATTCACACTGTATGCAAAAGTGACAGATGACCGTAATATCACCACGCGGGTCCTTAAATTTTAAAGAAATAAGTAAGGTCTGTATCTGGACAATAGCTTTGCGCTTGAAGAATTTATGATTTCCACTTTATTCGAATTTATGAGTAGCTGCTTGTAGAAAGTCAGGTACAGATTAAGATTTATCCGCTGGAAAGCACCTGTCATAAATTAAAAACTTCCTCTATAAAGATAAATCATGATACGAAATGAAGATTCAATTCATCTTCGAAATTTCACAGACAACTTTGTCCACGAGTCACCAGGCAATGCAATGTAAAAAGTATATTATCTTCATTTGTATATATGTTTTGAAATTAAGATTTACTATTTTTACATAAAGTTGAAAAGACTGTTTCATATTGTAAAATTTCGACTTCCTTATTTTACATATATAAATATGCATGTGTGCAATATTATGTGGTTTCGCCAACAACATTTATCATTCCGTAAAAAAGTCTGCTAAGAATAACATATAGATTTATAATGTGATTTTATATTACATGTACACGGTGAAACGGTTACTGAATACAGGGGCAACAGTTGATGCATAAAACAAAAATTCATTTCGGAGGGAACTGTCATTTACTTTTGAGGTTAGAATTTTGTGGCCTCTGAAAATCAACTTAAAATCGTCACAACAATTTCAATTGTTATTTTGCTTTTCAAATTGTGAAATGTCCCCGCCGAGATGTTCAGTAGATGAACACCGAAAAAGCAAGTTTTATCCAAAAGAAGTTATTCACTTACCAGAAAATCACTTTTAAATGGAACGGTGTCACAATTTGACATACGATTTATAAAATATATTCCATGTATGTAATATATAAAACATTTTCTCAGCTCTTGAACCATAAAGATATTGAAGTATATGCCTTTTCACATGAAAACCCAACTTCGACGTACTGCTACCATTAAAAATACGGTTCGGAGCAAATCGTTTTAACTCGGTGTGTATTTTAATTGTGGAGACTTTTCTAACAGAATGCCTTTTTTCGAAAATTGTCACTTGCCACATTCTCCCGTCCCAAATGTAATAATTATATTACGAACGTAATAAAAATTGTATAAAAAAGGAGTGAGCAAGAGTATTTCAGGATTGTGAATAAATATTGTATATCTTAAACTCAAATTTTCCTCCAAAACTGAGGAACAATATTTTTTAATAAATAAAACATGATAATTATCATCTTATATGTTGTGGGCACTGCATCCGTATTTTCCTCCACCCATTTTCAACATTAAAATACATTTGATTAGAATTGAAGTATTTGTATATCTCAAAATTACAAGAAATTTCAAATCTAACATTTTACATTTTAAAATCACTTACGTTTGCCGCCTTTTTCATCCAAGATGGAGAAAAGAAGCGGTGGGTCCTTATTGGCTCAGTTTTTTTTACTTGCGCGTGGCTAGACCATGTATTTATTGGATCATGGTCTGACTGCTGTACGTCCATAAGAGTGAAAGAGATGGACTATTTCATCTCCTTCACTCTTGTGGACTGTCTGCAGACAGGCAGCCTGTGCTAATGCACAGTCGTTGTATGAAAAGGCCGTTACACTGCACCGTTCACCTACCTGCATACTGCATCAGGAAGTCTCAAGGCAGCATTGTTGTGTGAATGGTTGATGGTGGAGAATTTCGTTTTGAGTAGCTCTGATTTCTGAAGACAAAGCGGCAAACATTGGCGAAGCAAGACAAAGTGAGACGAACCCAGAGGATTGGAGGAAGAAAGCTAATCGGAAGTCGGAACTTCTAAAGATTGTTACCCAAGTTCTGATATAGCGTATATGAAGCACGTTTGAAAATTGCTTAGCTATTTCCGTAAACATAGTCTCTCAGACTCAATATTCTAATTATAGTAAAGACCTCGGCTTCCATCGTCTTCCTTCTCTGTCGTGTACCGTTTGACTCTGATACAATTTCTACAGTTTGCACGGTGCACACCACAGCGAACTCATCATAACTCATTACTGATTACACTCGATGGAAAGTGGTCTCGTAGTTTAGGTTAGGTCGCGTCCAGAAAAACAGCAGAGGCGCTGCAGACTTTCGTGCGCGAGAATAATCAAAATCGATGCAATAGTGCAGTGTTCCCGGCCTTCTTGCAGGTGTTTTAAAGTATTTTTCAACAACGCTCAGCATGTCGAACGGAATCGCAATGTCAAACAACGTCAAATTAGCTCAACAAGCAAGTAAGTAGTCTACTTCCTCATTTTGGCCAAATTGGCATGGTGAAGCCTACAAACTTTTATATGTTTTTTAGATTATAAAGCTTCCACAGCTGCCACCAGTGTAGAGGGACAAGGAAAGCTCACGACAAGAGTGCGTTTTTACTAATTATTGCTATTTTTAGAAGACTCTTTTGTTATCCTACACCTATAAAAAGCTTTTATTTTTATTTCAGATGACACAATCTAATATGTCTCATACGGCCATTAAGAGAACTGCGGATGCTGCATTAGAAGGTCTGTCAAGATTTTATGAAAATAACACAATTACAAATTTTAATTCGTAATCCATTTGACTTTAAAACAAGTTTAGTAAATTAAAATTTGTTTACTGACAAATAGTTCAGGCCCTTGAAAGAAATACGTGTTTCTATTCTAATATTACGGGAGACTGGAACATTAAAGTAATATCTACTGTCACTTCATCCCGTCTAGCAGGCTTAAAAGTCACACTGATATTTTATTATTGGGCTGTGTCTAATCGTCCCGAAAAATTAGGGGGGTTGGACCAATATTATTCATGTGGCCAGTCACAGGAGTGCCTTCCCGCCCCCACCCGAAAATTCGTGACGACTATCTAAGCTTATGAAAAATATTGCACTAGTCATCCCGAATTTCGGGACGATGAGACACTGCATTATTATTAATCACTTTGATTTTCTGACTTTCAGTTCGAATTATACCAATGATCTAATTAATTAAGTAAATATTAATTTATAGCTACGTATCAAGATGTAGATTTTTTCTGGATTTAAAGGATATCGGATGGGGTAAACAAAATTGATTTTTGGTCAAATTAAAGTGCAGTGCACATAATTAAATTGCGACTGGAAGTGTGGTTTAAGGGTCATGAAATACAATTTTGTGATTGACAATTTTTAAATATTAACTGTTCTGGTTTTAACGTTTTGCGGGCTATTTTTCGCGAAAAGTGAAACACGAACTAAAAGCGAATTATGCCACGAGTCCTTGAAATGGGGTAGGGGTGTGACTAACATTTCTGTGACCACTCACGGGTGCATTCCTGCACCCCACGAGACGTTGGAAAGAGGTAGGGGTTTCACTGACATTATTTCTGTGATCAGTCACAGGAGATCCTTCCCTTTGTCCCTACAAAACATTGGAATGGGGTAGGGGTTTCACTAAAAATATTTCTGTGGCCACAAACAGGTGTGCATTCCCCCCACGAGACGTTGGAAAGTGTGGGAGTTTCACTAACAATTTTCCTGTGACCACTTATAGGGGTGCATTCCCGCCCCTAGGAGATGTTGTAAAGGGTAGGGGTTTCACTAACATAATTTCAGTGACCAGTCACAGAGGTGCATTTCCGCCCCCGCGAGATATTGGAAAGGTGCAGGGGTTTGACTAACATTATTTCTGTCACACTCAGAGGGTTAATCCCCCCCACGAGACGTTGGAAAGGGGTGGGGGTTTCACTAACATTATTTCTGTGACCAGTAACAGGGGTGCATCCCTCCCCCCAATAGACGTTGGAAAGGGGAAGGGGCTTAAAAAACATTATTTCTGTGACCAGTGCCAATGTTGAGGAGTCCCCAAGAACGTTGAGCGGACTCCTCAACACTGGCTCGTACGGCTTCGATATTTTCATCGGAACGTCTTGTTCATTGTCTGGATGCGTGGCTGGCATTACTAAGACTACCGGGGCTCATAAATTTTTCGTACAAACGCCTTATAGTGTTATCACCTGGAGCACTTTTCACTTTTTTTTTTACGAAACGCACATTTAGGTTTTATAATTGAAAAGTTATTTTGAATGTACAGCTGAACAATTCCAGCGCATTCTTTCGGAGTGTACTATTCCCTGGTATAAATCTCCTTCGACTGATGCTTCCAACGCGATACGTCATTAGTCGATCTGACAGGGCTTTCAAAAGTTATAGGGTTGCCCGATGCTTCTACTTAAATGGCCAACCCTGTATTATAATTCAATATATATTTTTTTAATATAACTAAATTATAGTCAACACCAAGTATTTTTTAATATGCAACAATCTGTAAGATCATTTTAATTGCAACACAAATTATTCAATCGATAATTTTTTAATGGAGAGGATGGGTTGTAGTGATAAAAAGTTTTGTTTATAAATACAATTTTGACCAAATTGAACTTTTTCTGATGAGGAGAGCGCATAGACTTACACACCGTTGCATTTATTCAAAATAAAAGGATCTATAACACCATAAGGTCTTAATTTGTCTGAAGTATGTCTTTTTCTTATAATTTATCTTTATCTCAGACAAAAAACACCAACATCATATAAACAACACTGATTGGAATCAAGTATGTATAAGGGGTCACCAGAGATAGATTCTGTATCTACTGGTGATCCCAGGCCAATAGGTCGGATGTACTCAGCTTTGAATCAGAACTGTCAGAATCCTTTACCTGATTTGAACCCTCAAACTCGAGACCCAGATTTCTGTCCGAAACTTCACGCTAAAATTGAGAATTACGAAACAAAATAATAAATGTTTAGTTTTCGTTAATTCAATATGACTAAATAAAGTATTCAATGCAATTTTAATGTTTTATACTTACAATTTTTATTCCCTAAAAATCTGTTTGCTTATGAATAATTCAAAATTTAATTTTCAAATTATACTTGAGTTTATCAAAAACATATCTCTTAATTATATCATTATTATAATTACATAAAAAATTATATCCCAATAAAGTAATGTAAAATATTAAAAAGGAGAAAGAAATTCACGCGTACTTGGGTTTCTGTTACCTAATATTGAAAACGTAATAAATTTTTAAATCCATAATGACCTATATTTAAATATTAAGAGTTTTAAAAATTTCTAAATGGACCTAAATAATGTATTAAATTATTATATCTAACAGATATACAAAACATGAATAAATTACAATTCAAAATCCAAGGAAAAGGTGTTTGACAGAGGTTATGAAGAACTTCAAACCTTTCAATGTAATAAATGTGAAGAAAAGACAGTGCTCTCTTAATTGAAAGATTTTCTTTAATTTTGAATGGTTACAATTTTAAAGTTCTGAATTTTCATGTCGAACTCTACATTTTCCATTTTTCTGTTTCATAAGTTTACATTTTCCATTTTTCTGTTTCATAAGTTTTCATTTTTCGATTCAAATTGAAATGGTTAAATTTTGAAAATTACAATTAATGCTTTGCAGATTGTTCATTTGTAATGATTTACATACAATCATTGAAATTTTAAAGTTCAAGTGTAAGAAAGTTAGAATATGACAATTCTTGGTGACTAAATTTTTTTCATTTAGTTTACAATTCAAAATTTTTAAACTTGAATCGCGTCGAATTGAACTTTTTTTTAAGGTCATGTGACGAGTGGGTCACGTGACCGGATTTCTTACCTTACCGACCCTTTTTTTATTTGTAAACTTATGTTCACACGAATAGCCAAATCAAGTTGAAAATTTGGGATAATAAATAAGAAACACTAAGAAATGCGGCTGTGGCCCTAAATTTGTATAATTATGAAAAAAGTTTGTTTTGTAAATAATTTTGTTTTGCTTTTTTCACAATTATTAAAATGTATGACCAGAGCCGCATTTATTAGTGCTTCTTATTTATTATCCCAAATTTTCAACTCGATGTGGCTATTCGTGTGAACATAACTTTACAAATAAAAAAAGTGCCGGTAAGGTAGGAGTCCGGTCACGTGTCCCACTCGTCACATGGCCTTAAGTTTAAAATTAAAATAATTCAATTTTGAACGCTTCAATGAGCACTGATGCAATTTCAATTCCTTTGCATTTTTAGTGATCCAATTTTCAAAATTCTAATCTATAAATATTTCAATTTTTAATGTATTGAAATTTTAATCTGAAATAATTCTATTTACAGATTTTTCAATTTTGAAAAAGTCTATAAGTTTGAACCCCCTGAATTTACTTGTGACCACTTATTTTTATTATTATTAGTATGTTATTAATTATACCGTATTATTAATGTTGCAAAAATTTATTTGTGACCAATTATCGGTAATTACTTAGTTCCAATACTTGAAATAAAATACTTTTCATTTCAAGTCCTTTTAAGAGTTAAATTGAAGGGCATAAATCCTAATAGTGTTATAAGTCCCACTTTTTTCGAAGTGCGTTCCAAAAGGGCTTACGGAGGACAGGAAGGATGACCTTCGAAAAATATTAATGTACATCCCCGAAAAAAAAAATTCTACATTATAGTAGTATGTGTGTACACTACCGTCGGAAATTGTGCGCACGACTCGCGTGAGCGCTATTAAAAATCACTGCTGACTTCGAACCACGATATTTCGGCGAAAAAAAGAGATAGGGCATTTTTTAAAAAACAGTTGGAAAGTTCATGAAATTCCACGTCTATTGGTACCCAACAAATATTTTTTTGACATTCTGAAAATAGTACAGCACTTGAGAAGTTCAAAAAAAAATTCAAGATTTTCTCAAATTTTCTACCTCAAATGTAACTTCTTGCACGACCTAGGGAAATTTTTTCAAAAATCTGAAAATTATACGACATTGAGCCTGAAATCTTATCTTTAATTTAAACCAAGAAAACTTAAAAAATCTTCATGGGTGCCCGAGATATGATTAAAAATGTTCAATCGTATCTGAGCTCAATTTTAATCGACGATCACGGTTCTCGGCCGGTCTGCTGCTCGTTTCCTTCGTTGCGGCAGGACCGAATAAGCCACGCACTAAGGTGGCGCCTCTTATACTTTTGGTTCTCTTCATTAGTAATTTTTATTTCAAATTATGGTGAATGAGAAAAAATATTTATTGTTATTTGTGATTGTTGACAATTATTTGAATCTAATATTATCTCCATATTAAAGAATAGGACAATGTCCACTTAGGCGCCACCTCTGTGCGTGGCCTATTCGGTCCTGCCTCAACAAAGGATTCGAGTAGAAGACCAGCCGAGAACCGTGATCGTCGATTAAAATTGATATCAGATACGATTGAACATTTTTAATCATATCTCGGGCACCCATGAAGTTTTTTTTAAGTTTTCTTGGCTTAAATTGAAAATAAGATTTAAGGCTCCATGTCGTATAATGCTCAGGTTTTTGAAAACATTTTCCTGGGTCGTGCAAAAAGTTGAATTTGAGGTAGAAAATTTGAGCAAATCTTGAATTTTTTTTTGAACTTCTCAATTGCTGTACTATTTTCAGAATGTCAAAAAAATATTTGTTGGGTACCAATAGACGTGGAATTTCATGAAATTTCCAACTGTTTTTAAAAAAATGCCCTATCTCTTTTTTTCGCCGAAATATCGTGGTTCGAAGTCAGCAGTGATTTTTAATAGCGCTCACGCAAGTCGTGCGCACAATTTCCGACGGTAGTGTATGTATGTATGTGTGTATACCATTAGGCCATTTCCCTTTCAGGGTAGGCGTGACACTACCCGATTTGGGTAGTGATTCTAGGTGGATAGTTTCTTGTAGTAAATAACTACAAGTGTGGGCTCACCACACCCACGACGCCAACAGCACGCAGTAGTATTCTCGAACGGTCACCCATCCAAGTACTAACCGCACCCAACACTGCTTAACTTCAGTGATCTAACGAGAACTGGTGTTTCCAGCCACGATTGAATCCCGAAACTCCTCCCTTTTATTATAATGAATGATCGTGAAAGCATTAAATCTGTTATTATAGAATAATAATATGTAATATTCTTTACCTAATTATGGATCTCATTTTTGCGTAAAACTTACTCTTATTATTAAATAAAATGAGTAATATTTGCAATAATACATAACTAATCAACCTTATGGATGATTGATTAAAAAAATATAAATTTTTATGAGATATTCATCGACATAACAAACAGTGAACTGTATATCCTCTGATTTCATAAATAGGAACCTTGTATTTAGATACTACAGTAATATTCGAGAATCGCTTTGATTAACCCGATCAGGTTATCGCTTTTTTTGGCACCTTCTCAGGTTATCGTGGGTCGTTTCAGACCCAAGGCATGTTAAAACGCTCAATTATCAATAAAAATATCTGGTAAAATTCCTGTACACTCTTGAACACTTCTCTTTCAAGGGCACATTATAAAGATTACAATAAAATTTGCACAAATATTTTATTCTTAGTGATAAACACACCCGACTTCCAAACATGCAGACATTTACTAAAACATTCATAACTTTTGAACGAATTGAGCGATTGGAATTTTTCAAATAGTATTTTAAAGTTCAGAAAGCGTCTTTTTACAGAAAAATCACGAACTCGATGAGAACAAAACAAATGCTTAAGTTTGTGGTGTCAATTAGCGCTTTTTTCGAAAGAGGAAATTTGAAGTTTCAAGAAATACCTCGTTATATGTGGGGGTCTGCACGAAAAGGGTCCTTTATGGTCGGTATGGAGTTCCGTATAAAAACAAATATTCAGATAAATTCCCCGCATTTTAGGCCCAAAATAAACCTCCTAAGTTAAAAAATGAGTCACTGGAGCATTTTTGAAGTTGGAACTTCAAACAACCGTTTTTCGAGAAAAACTCATCTAAACTAGGCGAGTGCCATAAGCACACATGTTATATTTTGTCTTTGAACGTGAGATGTGACTGCTTCGGGTTACTATCTGGATACGATTATAGTCCCAAATTTACTTTAGGTTCCAGTATCATCCCCAACTCAAACTCAAAAATGATAATTTTGACCTAAACTTAGAAAAACGCGAATATCTTCTAAACTAGAACCAGCCACGAGGACACTTTTCATGCGGACGCCCACGTATTTCGAAGTATACAAATTTTTATTTTTGCAGGAAATTAAACATATCCATGATGAAAAAAAACAATATGTTCACGCCTTAAATTCCATCATCTTACAATTACTCGTTGACTCGTTCCGTATGTGGACGAAGAATTCTTCAGATTCAGTGGATGTACGCTGCGCCATGCTATAAAAGATGAAAAATCAATACATGACTCAAAAAAAGAAGAATCTTTCGACAATACTCATGAACTTCATAAAAATTCAAAAACTTACCTTAACGCTCAAAACGAGTTTGCACCGAAGTTAAAGTTATCGTGGGTCGTTTCAGACCCAACGCGAACTTCATCTGCTCACTGTGAAGGCGAGGCTGTCGCTGGGGAAACGGGATTCAGCAAAAAGGGTCCTCAAGTCCTGAAGTTTTTTTTAGAGGGGGGGGGGGATAGGTATTATTGGGATACATGGATTCTGAGTAATGAGACAAAAGAAAAATGCCTTGGGTCTGATACGACCCACGATAACCGAATCGCGTTAAACTAGGGATCTCCAAACGTAGATCCTGTATCTACTTGGGATCCCAGGCCAGTAGGTCGGATCTACCAAGCTCTGACCCAGAACTGTCAAAATCCTTTACCTGATTCGAGCCGCCTGGAACCCTTTACAAAAAAGGGTCCTCCATGTTCAAATTTAATAACTGAGCCCTTCAAACAGGGATTTTTTTCAGAGAGGTCATCAATTTGCTCTCAGTTTTCCTTCGAAAAAAATGGTAGATCTTGAAAAAGGTCGTGCGATCCTGGGTCACGCTGCACCTGTGGATTGTGGAGACCCCTGGATTAAACCAATCATATTTTGAAAGCTATATTCGTTGCAAGAAATATTAAATAATACATCTAGGTCCGACAACTCTGCGCCGCCATCAAGGCAAAATAAAAAAACGGGATGCGCCATATTTGTTTGCTTTTTATGTGCAAATTTTATGGCAAACATTTTTTTTTCTTTTTAAACTTCCGAGAAAAGTGTGGCGGCGCTAGCACGACGACGACTCAGCGACGCCACCTATGAAAACCCACTAAAAATTATTATGAGATAAACGATTAGGGGAGATTTTTTGCTCTTTTTTTGAAAAAAAAAGTAAAAGCAATTTTAAACAACGTAAAGATGATTCAGAACCTTAAAGTATTACTTAACACTTAAAAATTTTTTTGCTCTTTTTTTCTCTGCGATTACATATAATACGTGTCCCAAAAAACCACCCCTATGTCATACATACCTACCCCCTGTGATCAAAAATGTTCTAAAAGTGTAAAAACAATCTTAAACAACGTAAAGCTGTTTAATAATATTATTAATTGACGTATTATTTAAATTTAATTAAATTAAGACGATACCAACGGCGATACCACGCTGAAAACATCAGTTCTCGTAAGATCACTGAAGTTAAGCAGTGCTGGGCGCGGTTAGTACTTGAATGGGTGACCGTTCGGGAATACTGCGTGCTGTTGGCCCGTCGTGGCTGTGGTGAGCCCACACTAGTAGTACTAGTAATAAATAATCCACCTAGAAACACTACCCGAATCGGGTAGTGTCACTCCTACTCCGAAAGGGAAATGGCTTAATGGTTTTAAAAAAAAAAAAATAAATAAATAACTGTACAATCTACAGAAGTTTATGTTCCTAGACAATACTTTTCATCACCAGTGTGTACATCATTATAGGTAGGAATTTGTTACATACTAAATTTAGCTGAAACTATTTATTCAAATGATAAAACTATCGTTAATTATTATATTAAAGTTGAAACGGAATTTAAAATCCGAAGGTTCCAGATTATTTAGCTACTCGAATAATAGATTCCCGGTTTTTTGCTCCTTGAAATTGAATTACTGGATTTTGTTGCTAGACGAATTCAAAGTTCAAAATCATTCTGCTGCATGAATAATAAATATATAATATAATATATAATAATAAATTTGTTACTCGATTGAAGTACTGGAATGTTTACTACCCTAATTTGAAGTTATAAATTATTCTGCTACACCAATAATAGATTTCATTTTTTTGCTACTTGAATTCGAAGTTCTAGGTTCACCTACTACACGAATAATAGATTCCAATTTTTTTTGCTCCTTGGAAATAAAGTACTGCATTTTTTTGCTGCTCGAAAAACAAGTTCTAGATTATTCTTCTACATGAATCGCTACACGGTCGCTGATTTTTTGCGCCTTGAAAATAAAGTATTGGATCCTTATACTGCTCGAATAATAGATTCCCGATTCTTTTGCTGTTCAAAATTGAAATACTAGTTTTTTTTCCTACTTGAATTCGAAGTTCTAGATTATTCTGCTACTCGAATTGAGTGTCCGGATGCAATAAGGGCACATTCAATTTTCTCGTGCGAAAAAAAACTCTCCTGGAGGCTTTCAACGAAATTTTTGAAGTTCAATTTTTAAAGGATATATCTGGATGTGAAATTTTATTGCGCATCTTTTTTCCTCTTGATAACAAATTGTAGTCTTTTTAGCTCACAAATTAAAGCCGAAAAACTGACATGTGAAAAAAAAATCAATTTTAATCAAATTTTCACTTCAACTCGCGCTCCGCTCATCAGTTTTTGGAATTTTTAAATAAAACTTTCAGAGTATGCGCCTTAGGGTATCTTCGACTTATAGAGTAAGAGGAATTCAACAAAAATTTTGAAAAATTGTTAACAATTTTTCTCTGACGCTTAACGTGAATCGGACTTTTGTAACTTCCAGCGTTTCGTTTATCGGGGGAATTTTGAGCAAGGAAAGACTTCTCGGGACAAAAATTCGGAGAAAACTGTGATCAAGTTTTTGGGAAATTTTTAGATCAAAATATTCAATAGTTTAGGAGTAGTTATGATTTTAGTTAGTGTCAGCGCTGGAGCTTTCGAGTGTACTATAGGACTTCGCGGCTTGCCGCCGTGACACGTTATCGTGCTAGTGAATTTTTGCTTACAATACGATATTAATTAAATTTCTTATTGAATAGCAATTTAACGATAGTAAGTTGGCAAAAAGTGGGACAATGGTCGTGGGTGTTAAGGCATAGGCTTTGGACCCACTCCGTCGGCTTGCGGGTTTGATTCCTGCCTCGCACTCTGGAAGAGCCTCGGTGGCCCATGCGGTGAACACTTGCCTAGCAAGGGAGTTGTTCATCTCCGGATAGTCGTGGGACCGGCACCTCTAGAGAAAAAGGTTCTCTAAGTACTTAAGGCTGTTGCTCTTGGTGGTTCGGAACCCACCTTAAACTGTAGGTCCCACTCCCACCACCAAGTAAGTGTGTGGGGGGTGTGTGAAGGAATAGAGAAGAGATACAAGAAAAATGTAAACCCTTAGGGGAAACATTAGAAGCTTCCATTCCAGAAGTTGGCAAAATATTCGTAAAATAAAAAAAATCAAATTACTAACATTCTATATTTAATTTTTTTTTAATGATTGATTTTGAATTCTTGAAAATTTTGACGCAAAAGTAGCTAGAAAATTATTACGTTTGTATATTACTTTTTTCTTTTGTTTAATTTAATTCTATGAAATTCTAGTAATACAAATTATTCATTCAATTAATTTTCTAAATTTCAAAAACCTAATTTATTGTGTTCTCTATTAATATTTCAATTAGAATAATTCCGCAGTAGGTTTTACTGCAAGTCAAACATTTATCTTGTTTTTGCAAGTTTTTCGTGCAGTTCGCGCCCATTTACTCTCGTCTCTGTTTCGTTTTATACCTGGAAAAGCAAATCCTATCATAAAAGAGAGGTTGCGATTATATCTCGAAAACTGAAGCCGATTCTCTCTTCACCTATTGGTTGGATTTAAATTCGCCGCCTATGCTTTAGAATCGATGTTAGAATCGAGAAGTGCAGTCGAGAATCATTTTTAGGTTAAGATCAGAGCTGCGTATTATGAAGCCATGGCATGTGCACTATATATGCGCATTGATGTTTGATGATAGCTGACGATATGGACGTAAGAACTCATCGCATGGGGGGAGGTGGCTCCAGTTTGAAAGGGGAAAACCAGCTGGATGATAGGGATACAAGTCGAGTCCGGAGTTTGAATTGTACAATTTTGACTGACTCTTAATCCATTTAAAATTAAACAATTTACATATTTTAAAATCAAATATTGAAGTTTTCAAAAATTTAAGTCGTCAGTACTTAAAGAAATGAAAACGTTCAATTTAATTAAATTTCAAGTTATTGTAAAATACTGTTTCAGTCTACAATGTCTCAATTTTTATCCATTACGTGTCAAACTTGAAAAAAATTATTATTTAATTAGTAGTAATAATAGTATCTTCATTAAAATGAGCAATTACAAAATCAAAATATGTACAATTTGAATGTTACAATTTCAATTCTTTTCCTTCAAAAAAATTTCATTTGTAAATAACTTTAAGATATATTGAGAAGTTTAAAAAAAATTAGCCTTCTGAGAAGTACGCAATATTTCATAATACTGAAAAGTGTTTATTATGATTTCTAAGAAAATTGATAATTAACACAATTATCAAAACATACTCTCGAAGATTCTATAAGCAGTAAAAAAATGTTATGAAAATTTTGATTGATTTGATTAAATATGTACAAGTTATGAAAAAATTTCGGGTAGAGTTCCGAAAAGCGCTTACCTCCAATTAATTTGAAACTCCGTATACCTATGTATTTTGACGTGCTGATCACGAATATGATAGTGAAAATACCCGCAAATTTGATTTTCAAGGTCAAAACCCCAAAAAACTATAAAAATTTCATGTTTTTCCGTTTATTTCAGTAAATAATAGAAATTTACAAAAAAGCTTTAAACAAAAGTTGTAGATCTTTTGAAAATACATATTTTATTTTTAATATATTTTTACCCTACGACTGACCGTTTTAGAGAAAAGAAGGGAAATGTCGGTACGAAGTGTAGAATTGCTTAGGTCACACACGGCACCCATTCCAACGTGTCACGGGGGGGGGGGGGGAGGCACCCCTTTGACTAGCCACAGAAATAATTTAGGTCACACGACCCCCTTTCCAACGTGTCATGTGGAGCGGGAAGGCACCCCTGTGACTGGTCACAGAAATCACTTAAGTTACACACGACCTCCTTTCCAACGTGTCATATGGCGGGGGCACCCCTATGACTGGCCACATAAATAACTTAGGTTACACATGACCC
>CAKNXH010039735.1:2104-14853 GCA_932178445.1 Andricus quercusramuli | reverse complement strand
AAAATGTGCCCCGAAAACCGCGTCAATTCAGCGGTGACGGTTTCACTAATTTTTTCAAATTTTCAATTTTTCATAATTTTTTTGTGCATATTACGGTAGTGTGATGTTCATAAAGGATATTGGCACTTTCGGTTTTTCGAAATTTGCTTTAAAAAAAAATGAGAGCAAAAAAAATTTTTTTTCAACGAATGTTAATTTTTACAAAAAAAAAACAATAATTTCACTGTGAAGCAACCTACAAAAACAGTCTTCCGAAATATATACTTAGTTCACTGCCTGCATAAATTGTGCCTATTCATTGGAAAATAGCTAATCCCTTTAAATGTCGATAAACATGTTTAAATAATTGATAATTATTGTGAATTTTCAAAGTATCATGTACAGGAAAGAGTTATTTGAGGAACATCTTTTATTCATTCCGTACGCGAATTGAACCTACTATACTCATTTACTGCTTCATTTGTTTATAAAAATTGTTTAAATAATTAATAATTCATTAAAAATGTGCAAAGCATCATACAAAAGTCATTGGAAATACATTCTTAGCTAAGTGTGTAGTAAAATGTAGCATATTTCTTACAAAATAGCCAAACTCTACCTATTTGTTAGAAAAAGTCTACCTTTACATTTCTGTATGAAAATTTTCGAAATTATTTTTAATTCTTGTAAATTTACAAAGCAGAAATATACATATAAAAGAGTCATCGGAAAGACATTCTTAGTTGATTTCGTGAAGAAATCGATCCTATTCGTTTATGGAAATTGTGTAAATAATTAATCATACCTGTGAGTTCATATAAGCAACATAGAAAATAGTCATCAGAAAGACGTTTCTCAGCATCATAGAAAGAATTGATCAGAAAGATATTCTTACTCAATTCTGTAAAAAATTGAGCCTATTCGTTGTAAAATAGCGGAACTCTTAATTTTGTGGTCAAAATTGTTCAAATAATTCAAAATTGTTGTAAATTTCTGAAGCAACATAGAAAAGAGTTATCGGAAAGATATTATTACTTGACTCCGTAAAGAAATTGTCCTTACTTCTCGAGAAATAGCCAAACTCTGAATATGTTCATGAAGACTGTTCAAATAATTAATAATTATTGTACATGTTGGAAGTATGGTGGAAAATAGTTAGTAGGAATACATTCTAAGTTATTAGAAATACTTTCTTGAAAGAATTGATAACTCTTGTAAATTTGCGAAGCTTCTTTTTATTATCACATTGCCGATGTCCTTCCAGAAAATGGAGAATATTAATGACAATAGTAATGACAGCGACAAAACATACTTCTCTGAAGCGGAGAAGGATCCACTTTTCCAAAATGCCAGAAGAGAGAATGCGGTGGCCAGACACTGAATGCAATCAGTGTGCTCATAGGCAAGCCTTTGATGAGACCGTAGAACAAATGGTGACGGAACGCGTCCAGGAACATATGGATGCCCTGAAAAGTGATTTATAAGTATTAACTTTTATGTCATGTATGTTCTTCTTCGCGTGGACTACTTCCTGCGGAAATGTTAAGTTCAGTGCTAATTACAATTGTGTCGCAGGAACGGTGTGATACGGCTTCTTCTGGATGTGAATCTGAGTTCTATGTGCGAGGCACTGGACAAAGAATTGCCGACCGCCTGGAGGAAAATAATCCACCGACACTGAAGGAAGAAGAGAAATCAAAAATATGCATCACTCTACTTGCTACTTGAAATACTTGAAAAAAGAAAGTTGAATATTTCCTAAAAAACAGCGAATGTATTATTTAGTTATTTTTATAATTATTGTTTCAACAACTTTCATTATTTCTCACTGTAACAATTAAGAATTGGGTACAACGTTACAAACTTCGGGAGAGACTCCAACTATCTACCATTAATAAAGAAAGAGGTACTTAGGAAGAAGAATATTTTGTTGCAATAATTATTTTTACCCAATTCAATTAATTGATTTACTCACCGCAAGCAAACAGCACAAAAATCCTCCATGGAATCTAATATTGACTCATTCCACGTGACAAAGTGGACCCAAATTTTTAAAAGTTCTAACGAACCGCAATCTCTACCATCATTCAAGCACAATATTATCAAATATAATTCTGAATTATTTTAAAATATATGTTTCGTGACCATGAATGAACTCTTACCTCAGTATAATTGAAAATTGATGAGAGAGTGGAAGATCGTGGAAAAAACAGCGGCTTTTTATCTCCAGTATGAGAACAAATTCCTAAAAACAATAATGAATTGTTTAAACAATGTATATAGACAATGTATATATATATAATTTTATTACTCATTCATACAAGAAGTTAGATAAATTAGTGCACGTATGTGGACCCTTCACAAAATTATGCGAGTACACGTATATACAAGTATTTGCCGCCCGGTGAAATTCATAGCACTTGCCGCACAGCAGCGTGTCTTTCGCACAAATGAACCTGACTTCTATGAATTTCGCCTTACGGGATGTATACACGTTTATGTGTTCTGCATTGCCCGGGGACCACGCAGCCTATGTCTTCGTGGACGTGAGAGTAGGATTTATTGCTCTAATTATCTTGTAAATTAATCACATGAACTGTATAATTGGATCAATCTTTAGTCCGCAAAAAATGTACTGCGTAAGACACGGGAACTTTAATCGTGCCAATACTTCACCAGTCCCAGTGCTGTCTTGCAGATTTCAATATATTTACATTTTATAAACATACTGTGCATTTCATAATTAAACGCGTAGTAGCCCACATGTCCATGCTTTCAAAAATTTGTCTGTTCAGGGAGAAATCTTCACTTCGCGCATCACACTTCTTTGAAATGAAAACATGCATATGAAAACAAGACATGCAGTAAGTACCTATGTGATGCACTACTTCCAATGCACACGCCGGAATTATTACGCGTAAGCGTTGGTTGGCCGTTCATTGATGAACTACCCGTGAATTTCTTCCCTATACATTTTTCGTACCTTCCTTCCATAGGAGCAAATAATGTTACATGCAACTTCTTTACAATATCATGCATTTGAAACTGTACTGCACTTATAAAAGGAATGACATACAATTACGAAATGCCAACATTTTTTCGAAGTCTACGTTGCCGTTAAACTTGCATTGTTTTGTCCAGAATCCTGAAATACTGATTGTTATTAAATTATGTATGATAATTATTAATGCAAATATGAGAAGGTTACTACAGCATGCTAGACTCAGTACTGGACCGTACGTAGAGAAACATTTGGTCTGGATTTTGTCTTGTGTACAGATAGATCCTAGACGATTTTAATTAATTCTGCCTGTCCACCTCGTGTGGCGGAACTGGGCTGTTTTTTATGTCTTTAAGTGAACATTATACACGTAGAGACAAAAATTATTTGCTTCGAAAAGAACCTGACACATTTAGAAGTGAAAGACAGGCGACAATCAGCTAGTACAAAATTACAAGTTTTGGGGGTATATTACTTACTAATCCCTAGCAGATGCTAAATGTTTGTTCCGCGCAAATAGCACTCCCTGCAGGTTCCGTGTTTCAAGACAAGTCCCCTGACATTGTCTTGGCACAGCAACAGCCGGACATGTGAGAGAAGTCTGTTTATCTCCATTGTCCACCTGGTGACTCGGAACCAGACATGAAAGTCGGAAAGAGATCTTGAGCACATGCAAGAAAAAATGAAGACTAAATATTTTAACCCGGGTACTTGCGGAAGGCATTTGGGAATGTAAATGTGCATGCGGAATTAACGTGTTGCATCACAAGAGTATTCGTAATGGAACGAAAATTAGCCAGTCTAGGGGCTTTTCATCCAATCACGAACACTGCAAGCACACAAGTCACATCGAAATCGAAATACTGCACATTCTTCATTCCATTCCTTTCGGCTCTTCCTATTTCCGGGAATGCACTTGGCATGGACGTACCTTCGGCAGTATCGACACTTTACCATGAAAGGGTCCATTCTGCTGTCATTTGAGTCGGATGAAAGATCGGGGAAGCAGTGCAGACATATATCCCTCATGTCTCCGGATTTTTCCAGCAATGTTTGTGCAATGCTCTTCCTGAATGCATTCGGACTGAAGTTCTTTTCCATTGGCTTCCGATCTCCGAGGGACTGCGTGAAGTACATCACGAACACGCCGCAGTTGAAACTGTCTTCTTGGTATGGTCGAGGTTGTCGGAATTGAATAAGCTTCCAATCGAACTTCGACAGCTTATACAGTGTGCTTCTTTTTGAACAAGTGGAGGCGAAGTATTCAAGGCGTTGCATAGCTATTTCTCCTTCACTGTTTTTGTACTTCATTGGATCTATGCAATGAACGTTTACTTTTCGGCCCTTCCTTCCAATTTTCAATACGAGTAAACGCCAATGTTGACCCTTTAAATATGGGAGTAAGACGGTGTCCTTGAAGGGTTAGTCGAATCGAGTTCTCGTTATCGCTCTCATCGTAAATTCCAATGTCTATGTCGTGGTTATCTCCCATCATGAAGAAAGTGCTTGACGTTGGTATGTACGACACATTACTCCACTTGCCTAGGTGTGCATGCGTGAATGCGTCAATAACCTGACCGTCAATCCACTTGTCTGTGTTGTCTTTCATGTTGACTTTATCCGACGTTCTCAACGTTACAAACTGGGACATGTAGAGCCGCACTTCGCTCGGATAAATCAAAACTTGCTCCGCTGTATACCGTCCCAGTGTCATTTCCCGCTGGACATTCTGTTCATAGTAGTCGAGGTCGTCAAACAACCCGTTGTCTAGTGCCTGTCGGTGAATCGAATTATCACTCTGATTCAATATCACGGACGATGAGTCTGACCAAGTCCTGACACGTGATGATTGTACATCTTTCCCAGCTAATAATAACTTTTTTCGATCTGCCACTCTTGACAGTCAGCAATTTTGTATCATTTTTCCCGAAACATAATAACTTTTCACGATGTACAGGAGAAAAGCAATTGTTTAAACGAATAATCATTCCTTGAACAATCACCAAATATCCTTTCAAAATATATTGATTTCTACATTTTTTAATTGTGTCATTATTTGCAGAAAATAATAACCTTTTACGCTTTGGATAAGAAAAAAATATTTACAGAAATGAAACTTGTTTAAATAATTGGAAAATATGTCAAACAAGAAGTACCACTCTTCACATTCAGCAAGTTTGTATAATTTATCGCGAGAGATAATAAATTTTAACGATGTACAGGGAAAAAAGAATTGTTTAAACAAATAATAATTGATGAAAAATTGAAATTATTCAAAATATCCTACAAAACTCGTCACTTATCGATGAAAAATAGATTATGCTGAACATTTTTTTAAAAATACCGCCTTTAGCATGACTTTGATAGGAAATTGCTACTTTGCATTTTTTGTGGTATTTTCCGGGCACAATAACTGAGGCTTTGGAGTGTCAAAATTAAAATTTATTGGTTGGAAGTTCTTCCTTGGAACGCTGTCTGGGGTGATTCTTTTTAATTTGAAAGTTTTTTGGCGGTTGATTGTGGAATCGCAGTTGACGGCACCTGAGACTTGGTTCGTTGGATGTCATGGGGGTGCTGTCTACGTAATATGGGAATTACTGTGGAGATAGATTTCTGAAGTAGTGTACTCGAGAGTTGTTTGAGGTGGTTATTTTTAATTTCACACTGTTTTGTCGGTTTTATTTCCTGGAGGGTGAGACATGGTTCCTTAAATGTGATACGCGTATGTCATAGGTGATTTGGCATATTACTAAACAGTCTTTGAAAATTGCCTGGTGTGCAAAACAAAAATATATATTCATCGAAATAATTAAAAGTTGACGCGTGAATAGAAAAGACTTGTCAATCATAACTTTTGAAATAAAATAATTCTCACAATTTTTTAAACAAAATCATACATCTGGGAACGGGTTTGGGTGCGTCAAAACTTTCCCCTTCCCTTCTCCAGCTCCAATAATAACCATTTAACATACAAAACTCAATTTGTTTGATTTATCATTGTATTTAGAAAAAATTTTGTATTAGTTTGGAATTGTTTATTTTTTGTAAATTTATATTTTTAAATTAATCAAAATGAAGACTTTGGTTTGTCTATTATTGAAAAAAAAAAAACTAATGCTTCCTCTATGATGAATAAAATACATTTGCTAACGGGAAGCAAAGTGCTGGTGAAATGAGCACCATATAATTATAAATTCAAAGAATATGGAAAAACTGGAGATCGAATTCACAGGTAGTTTGCATTTCATTTAGTGGACGTGCTACCTGGCCGCAGATCCACCCGAAGTCGAGTTGTTTAGCAAAGTCAAAGAGCCCTAAAATTGGCACCGGTGTCGATGGACCCACAATTATGGCATCTAGAAAATATTCAACCTCAGTTGTGGAGTTGCTAGCGGAACGCACCTGCATTGAGTGAGTGGGACCTTTGCAGGGACACAAATTGGGTGGAGCCTTTTTCCCAAGAATCCACTATGGCTTTGCCTACTTCCACATTTTACCTCATTTATGACAATCCTTTCACCTTTACATGCACATGTCATCCTACTCTTCCGGGCTTTCTTGTGACTTGTGTTTCCAGGTTTGACTTGGAGCTCTACTTGTAAAACATACCAGCTTCTATATTGGCCGAAATTGCAGTGAACCCTCTGTTTTTTCAGTGTATTGATATGTCATTTATTTTATTTTTATTTTCATATTGGAGTGACCGACTCGATTTCAGATCAGGCAGGTTCTACTGTTGAAATGGCAGAATCTTTCGGGGTAAAATATGTTGTTTTTCAGAGAAAATGAGGCGATACGTGTTTTTGCGATTTGTGAAAAAACGCTTTTTTACGAATTTATGCTTGTTTCACTTTTTTGCTTTGTTGAAAGACAACGCAACTTTTCCTTTCAAGTTACATAATTTTGGACCTAATTGAGGTACTGGAGATTTCGTTCCCGATTGTGGTACAGTTTATCGCCTTCTTTCAAATTCCGCGCGAAAATGTAGAAAATTTCTTGAAAATAAGAAAAAGTGTCGACGGTTTTTCTGACAAGTTAAAGGACGTAAAAAGGACCCCCGCTGACTGGTATGGACGAAAGCAGTTCGACTGAGTGAGAGGAAGCCGTACAGTAGTGGAACCGTTCCGTGGTAGCTGGGGAGGAATTGTCATCTGCCCCCTATATGCATCGTATACCTGGTTATACACAATAACTTTTGGTAATTTCCTCATTTTCTGATCTATTACTGATATTACTCTATTGAGTCTATTGTGAGAAAACTCGAAGAGTCGAATGAGTGGGCAGATGACAATTCCGCCCTGGGACCAGCGAACGGTTCCGCCACCACGCGGCTTCCCCTCACTCAGCCGAACTGCTGCCGTCGAGCCTGGTCAGCGGGAGTCCTTTGTACCTAATGAGGACTAAAATGCTGAATATAACATTTTTTCAAATTATATTTAATAATATTTATATATTATATAATATATAATTATATAATATTTATCAATTACCAAGTGTGGTAATTGATAAATATTATATTCGAAATGTGAAATTTTATGAACACATTTTTCAGTATTTTTATCAAATCCACTGCAGTAGCTTTAATTTATTGGTTGGCTGAAATTTGGCCACATTTGAAAACTTATTAACGAACATCATACATTTAGTTTATTTCTCAAACAGTGGCATTTCTCACAATTATCCTTAAATAATTTTGCTCTCTCTCTCTCTAATTTTTTTACTGCTTAACCAATTTGTTTATGGAAGTTAATTAAAAATACTATTTTTGTACATAAAGCAGAATATAAAGGATTTTTCTGGAGCCAATCTCAAAAGTCACGTCTTTAAAATCTAATTTTAGAAATTTTGAACATCACCAAAACTTTAAATTGTATTTGCCTGAATGTCGAAAAAAAATGTTTAACTGAATTCGGCTGGAATGCACGCTGGAACGGCCTTTCAAATTTGCACATATCTTTTGAAGTTATATTAGTTCGTCCACCGATTTCTTCTAATTCGGAAAAATTTCCTTGAAATCTCTTTTGATTCTTTTTTGAAAATTTTAGAAATGTTTCAAAATGTTGAAAAACTATTCTTGATATTCTCTTGCAGTTGATTTCCCACAATGAAAAATCATTAAAAAGTTTTGTAATAATGTAAAGAAAAATTTTTTTATTCTACTGAAGCCTTTCATAACTGTTGCAAAGCTTTTTTTTCCTTCAAACCCTTTAAAATTTCACGAAAGCTTGTAAATGTTTGTCTTAATCTTAATAAATTTACATTTCCGTAGAACATTGTTGAAGTGTTCTTACATTTTCAATTATTTTTAAATCTTCTCAAAACGTTGAAACGTTTTTTTCTTCTTTTAAAATGATTTGAACTTTCCCAACATCTTTCTTAAATCCGCATGAGTAAAATAATTACCCTACAATCTTCCGAATTCTTTCTTGACAATTTATAAATGTTTTCAAATGTTTTTGAATATTCTCTTACAATAAATTTGTAATAAAAACAATCATTTTTTTATTTTCCAATACATGTTAAGAATACTATTTTTATGTACATGAATTCCCTACGAAATGGTTGCGTGTATAATTGAAGAATAGAAATTTTCAACGTAAAATGAATATTTAAATTTTCATTTCAAAAATTATTCTGAACAATATAGTTACATCTTTGAAAAATTAAATAAATGTTAAACACATTAGTTCAACTTTCAACTAAGTACTTTAATTGCAAACTAAAAAAGATAAGTTCTTAATGACAATTGTAATAGACAAATTGTCAACTAAAAACGGTCACTTTTTATAAAACATGAAATAGGATCAATTTACAGTTGCAAGAATTCAGTCGAAATTCAGTAAGGATTACTTCTTTAAACAATGTATGAATATAAAACATAAAAGTTATATTTTTGAAAATCACTACTTGTTTTTGGAAAATTATTCCGCTGGAGAAAGAATTTTCAAATTATGTCTCAATATTTTGGTAATGTAAAGCTTGAAGCAACCAAAACTTAATAATTTGAGTCCGAAAGTGCTTGAAATTACAAAATTTGAAAATCTAAAAATCGTGATATATTTTCATGAGTGAGTACTCATTTTACGAATTAAAATTATTATTTTATTTAAAAACTACTTAAATATTTAGATTTTCACATTCTCATCGTAGAATGAGAAGGTATTAGATTTGTGTACATACACTACATACATACAATATTCGTATAAGAATTTTTAACATTTTCTTGAAAAATCGATAATTGAAATTTTAATCGCACAAAAAATAATGAAAAATCAAAAATTCGATTTTGTGACAAAACTATACAAGACACAGGAAAAGAATAATAGACAAAAATTTTGCACTAAAAAAAGATGTACGAATTTGTTATTCATGACTTTTTGATGGGACGCGTCGTTTTTTCATTTGTCAAAAACTGTTTTGAGAATAAAATTAATTCAATTTTTGTACAAACGATAGAAAGCACGAAAAAACTTTATACGTAGAGATTATGATAAGTTTGTAACATTTGCAAATAAAGTTTTTCTTTTCATTTAAGTGGGGCACGAAGTGCAAAAACCTAGAGAAAGGGAACGTAAAGCGCGAGGTGAATACATTATTGAGCGTAAAGCGCGAGATCTAATATGAAAATTGCGAGCGAGGCGAGCCTTGCGGTGAGAATTTGCCCGTTTTTCAGCTAAAAATGATTCTAATTGGAACGTTTTCTATTTAAAATTATTACTTCTAATGTACAATAACATTTCATAATTTTGAATGTTTGAGTAAAAAATCATTTCACATTGAAGGCTTTTACTAGAAATTATATATTCTTTAGCGTTCGAATTTGTTTTTCTTCCGGTGATACTTTTCAAACTAGAAATACTGGTTTTATGACTTGTGGACACAAATGAAACGAGTTACATGCCTGTCAACAATTAAAACAATCGCAAAAGAATGAATACATCTTCTCCTGGTACATTAATACATATCAATCGAAATTTCAAGTAGACATGTTACAAAAATATTAACTTATTTGTCTGCGAAAATGTAATGATTGTATAGAATCTTTTACCTTGAACGTGAGAGAATCTTCTCCGTATCCAAACTGTAGATTGTCCAGTTCTTCAATAGATGTTACGTTTTTAATAATCTCTCTCGCCAACGTACGATGCGCGATATGCCCTTTTTTTGCTTTAACCATTTTGTCACTTTTTATTGCACACAAACCTCACAAATATCACAATATCACAAAAAAATCGTCATTTCTTTCGTAAATGAAAGAAATTCCAAAGTATGAATTAATAAATAATATCCGTGGAGTGTAAGGTCTCCACTACAGTTAATTAATAAATAATATACGTGGAGTGTTAGGTCTTCACTAAAGTTTTTTGATGAATAAATGAAAACCGTGGAGTGTAGAATTTCTCCACTAAAGTATTTTAATTAATAAGTAATATACGTGGAGTGTTAGATCTTCACTACAGTTTTTTGATATATAAATAAGAACAATCGAGTGAAAAATCTCCACTAAAGTTTTTAAAAAATATTTCACTTAGCACTCGTTGAGAATACGAACAGACCATCCGACTCTCTGAACGCGCTACGCAAAACTAAAGGATTTTCCTGTACTGGAAAAAATCTGGGATTTTATGATAGGCAAAAATAAGGATTCTTTGACACAGCTGTGAAAAATGTGGAATTTTATGAGATGCAGAAACAAGGGTTCTTTAACACTGCTGCGAAAAATGTGGTACTTTATGATGTGCCTACAAAGGGTTCTTTACCACTACATTGCAGGTAGAAAAACCTGAGATTTAAAAGCGTGAGTGGAGGGTGTTAGTTCTTATATTTGCAGACATTTTTTCCATTGAGCTCATAACCAGACTGAGTGCAGTTATCACTAATTGCGGGCCACCCACTAAAAAGCGCCCACAAAGCACGTTTCAATTTTTTTAGAAGGCAGGGGGTTTGCGTCGAAATCCACGGTTCCCGGGGGGGGGGGGGGGGGGGCATATACAGTATCACCACCCAGTCAGATAACAATCAGTTATGTTAAAATTTATATTATATGGTCAAAAATATAATTATTACGTTGAAAATGTTGCGACTTTGTTACAAAGTCATCCTTTCTTGGTAAACACTGATAATTTTTAATCATTATATGTGACGTGCGCCGAAGAAAGGGGGCTTACTCTCAAAAAATCGAAATCGAGGTTTTTACACTTTTCGATAGTTTTTGAGTTGCTCTTTTTGATGAAACCAGCGCAAAAAACTTTCGAACGTTATTATTGCTAATAATTGAGTTGTTAGGTACCCGAGAAATTAGGCTTTCGCTCGAGAGCTCGAGATCCCGTGAAACACATCCCACCACTCACCACTACATCACCGCGTCTCATCGATACCCGTCCGTGAGCCGCGTCTACGACCTATCTCTTGCCTCGTGAGAATGAAGTGGTAAGTGGAGAGGGAAGATTTCTTGAGTGTTCCCTCTCTTCTCAAACTCGCGTCTATCCGGTCGACTTCGACTGCTCGCCCTGAAAAATCTTACTTTCCAGAGTAAGCCCCCTTTCTTCGGCGCACGTCACATATATTGCTGGCGACAAATGGTAGGGACATGAGGAGAAAAACCATTTCTTTCCGCCATTAAATGTCCATACTGGGCATTTGTTTATAAAATGTACAAAAAATATCGGATGATAATTTTCATTCATTAGACATAAGTGGCGATATAATTGGAGGAAAATTAGGGGGAAAACGATTTCTTTCTGCCTTTAAATGTGCACACGGCCCGAGTCGAAATTTAGGCCCTACTTTAAACCTATAACTCCTAACTTAGTAGGCGCTGGAGCAGCAAAGTTGGTTAAAAATAAGCAGCGATTTCAATTCAATTTAGACCCTACTTTGACGCTAAAAATGTCCGAAATCGGCCGTTTTTCTAAGTTGAGCATGAAAGTAGGATCTAAATTAGAACCAACATGAGTGCTTCAGGTCCTACCCTATACATTGGCGCTCCAGACCCTACCTTGGTGCTCCAGCCCCTACACTAGCAATAATAATTATAATAATAATAATAATAATGGCGTAATTTCGTTAAATTTCTCTGCAGAAATACTTTCACTATCAACTGTACCTCAGGAACTTAATTTTGAAACAAAACTCATTAAGTATTCAAATCTTTGTCTGTAGTATTTTTTGTGTGTAAACATCTTATACCTCGATATGGGGAGTCGCACCTGATTCAAATGAAACCACGACTAGAAAGTGTAACGCAGGCCTCTGTCACACGCGCTGTGTCTCATGCCACAGAACGGAGGCTTGCTACTTAGGGGGTAAAATTTCCCAAGTGTCCCCGCCTAAAATTTTGTTGATGCCTATGTTATTCAAACTCCGCCAGATTGTAGTGCTAGTGGACCTCTTTATATTCTGTAAAGGGGGCACACCTAGTATAACGGGTTGTCAAGATACAGGGGCCCGAATTTTCGACGATTCACCCCGACTGCTAACCTTCAATTGTACATAACTTCTGTTACAGTTAACCAATTTAACTTTTTTATGCGGGTTTTAGAAAGGTATTTTGAAAAGGTTTACAACAAAAATAACGAATGAAGAATAAGAAAATTATTTTACCTTGATTTTTCATTTTAAAAAACATTTTTGTTATTTTCTCCCAATGCGGCATTTTTTATTTTTTTTAGTTAGGCTAGAAAAAAAGCCTGATTTTTTCTCTTGAAAAACACCCCAGAACGAAAATGGGATGGAAAGTATTGGTTGAGTTGTAGAAGGTCATAAGAGC